>JAUZST010028004.1:0-30018 GCA_034779995.1 Parotocinclus haroldoi | reverse complement strand
TAGTTTGGGATACAAACCTGTGAGTGACGCACGGGGCGCCCTCTGGTGGTGCGGATGATGCGCAGGGACGATCACAGAGCGAGAATCTGTTCGTTCTGATAGATGCGGGTTTAAGAAAAAGTTTTTGAACCATTTAGGCTATTTTATAACCAAGCGACAAGGTTATTTTAATTAGAAAAAAAATAGACCGATAGAAAAAAAAAACATAATTTTGCCCAGGCTGACACCAAAACCCAAAACGGAAACCCAGGTTTTCTGTGTGCTTCTGTTTAATGAAACGTAATAAAAATATTATTATTTATCACATCTGTGGAAATGGTGAAACGATTTCAAACTGCAAACTTTTCAGCTGCTGATCTGTTCCTGCTCAGACTGTACATCTTCCCTGACCATTAGGTTTCAATCCTGGCACCCTGCGTCGAGGGTACATGTGCCCAGTGCCCAGTTAATCCCGGGTTAGGCTCCACCCCAAACCAGACCAGGTATTTTAGCATAGAATTTGGCAATTGATTCTAGGGTTCCAGTGTCCTGCCTCAGACATTCTCACTCTCACACATCCTGTGATCCCTTTCGTCACCTGCATTGATTCCTCTCACCTGTCCCACATTTCCTAAATCACGTCCCTTGCCGTTTAAACTCCTTTGTTTGAAGTTCAAGCCTTTGTTTCCCGAGCTCGTGCTTGTGCCCGAGCTTTTGCCGACTGCAGACACGGCTCAGACGTTACCCATGTTACCACCGCGTGGTTTAAAAAGTAAACATTCAAAGCAACCTGTTTTCAGGGATTCAAATAGGACCTGTCGTTTCCATCTCCAGATTCCGGAGCCGCACAAACGATCAGCATTTATCTGGTTAAACTGTGCATGTAAACGCATTTCTGTGAGTGGAACGCAGCTGTAACCAATCAGGCCTTTTACTAAACAGTGCTTTAATAACATTATAAAGTGGTAAATCTTTTTTAGGGGGGGGGGACTGCATACGCTTTCAGGATTGACAGTCGAACTCGAGTCCGTACACGACGCTAAATCAGTCCTCAAAGCGTTGGACTTAAAGCCACTTCATCGTAGCACCCCCCCCCCCCCCCAAAAAAAAGGCTTCGATTTCGTCCCCGCAAACTCTTAACGAACTAAAAAGGAAACCTTCAATCTGCGTCCGATACCCCGAAAACAGAACTGCAACAAACAGGCCGTCCACGTTTCTTCAATTGTCGAAACGACGACAAAAAAAACCCCCCCAAAAAAAACAGACAACAACAACACAAAAAGCAGATGCTGGCCCTGTTTATAAGACCTGCCAGCGGTAACGTGAGTCTCAGTTCAGTTCCACTGCTTATCTTTGGGTTTGATCCGTCTCTAAGAAACGCTGCCAAGAAATGATTTACCACGTCCAGAAATGAAAACAAAAAGGTTCTGTGCGGAGTTCTTCATTTTCCACAGTGAGGACAGAACAAACACGCGAGGCCAGCTGTGTTTGTGAAGCCCGGAAACGGAACGATCGCCGTTATCCAAAAAAAAAAACGCCGCGCTGAAATTCCGCTTTGCTTCTGTTTCAAATTCAGCCAGTCCCGCTTTGGGGCCCTGCGACCGAGGCTCGGCGACGTCCCGGCTTCCGCCGTCCCGTCCTGCCGGTTTCCGAACGACCGTGAACGCAACTCGAGTCCACAGAGGTACAAAGGAGCTTATAAGCAACCGAAAGTTTGTATACGTTTGTAAGTACGAAGCTCAGATCGGCAACAACAGAGCGCTTTTCATTACTACGAGAATACTGCACTTTAACACGCATTTTTACCCATGACCTTGCCAGAGGCAGGACACGAACCAGAGCAGGTAGAGCCCTAGTTCTCAAAACTGAGCCTCCCTGCTTTATACTCTGTCGCTTTTGGTTACAGACACATGTTTTGGTTTCGCTGTCCAGTATATTCTGCTCATGAGTATGGGCCTCGTTCCAAATCGGTGTCACCAAACATATCGAACATCTATAAAGTTGCACCTCCTCATTGCAGCTCATGGCGCTATAGGTCAAGGTTTTGGGCCGTGTCTCAAATTCAAGGCCTCCCCAGGCACCCCCCCCCACCCCCCACATGCGGCACGGCGAAGAGACCGCGGGGTCGAGAACATGTCAGATCCAAACGGACGGCTTCCCGCCGTCTGACTGGCTGCTGCTGCGGCTGCTCTGGTCGGCCGTGCGCCCGTCCCGCTTGCATCGCTCTGGTTCGGCTCGTTTCCGTTCGTCGTGCTTCCTGTTGTTGTCCTCGGTGCTGCCGTATTGCTGCTGGCGCGTCCTCGGCTCCTCCTCCTTCTGCTTGAAGGGCGGCGTTTCCGTCTTGATGACGATGTTGTAGCCCGGCGGGGCCGACGGGGACGTCCAGGACGACGCGTACCTTCCGTAGCAGCCGCGCCCTTCTTCGTCGCCGGCGACCGGGTCGTCCTCGGTGCCGTAGCGCCGCAGGAGGTCGAACATGGTGCCCAGTCCGAGATGCAGCATTTCCCAGACGTTGAGCAGCAGGCAGAGCGCGGTGACGCCGTACATGATGAGTAAAAAGATGGTCTTCTCGGTCGGGCGGGAAACGAAGCAGTCGACGCTGTGAGGGCACGGCTTGATCGAGCAGACGTAACGAGCGGGGACGGCAAACCCGTACAGCATGTACTGGCCAATCAGGAAGCTGACTTCTAACGTGGAGCGAGCGACCAGCTGAAGAACGTAAACCCTCATCAGGCCGTCCCGCTGGATTCGTTGCCGGCCGTCGTGTCTCGTTTTAGCGCTGCCCCTGGTTCCAGCTGGGCGGGGCGGGGCGCCGTCGCTCCGGCTCTCCATTTCTGTGGTTTCGTAAATTATCGGATCTTCTTCCTGGTCTTCTTCGATCTCTTCCAAACCTCGGTTCTGACGTCTTCCCAGGTAGAACTTCGGTTTTTTCGAAAACTTCAAAGCCGCGCTCACGCCGTCTCTGCCTTCCTCCAGCCGTGCGATTTTGTTGACCGCGTAGCCGAGGTACATGAGCGACGGCGTGGCCACCAGCACGATCTGGAACACCCAGAACCGGACGTGCGACAGCGGCGCGAAGCTGTCGTAGCACACGTTCTCGCAGCCCGGCTGGCCCGAATTGCACACGAACTTGCTCTGCTCGTCGTCGTAGATGGACTCGCCGCCCACGGCCGTAAGGACGATCCGGAACACCACAAGGACCGTGAGCCAAATTTTACCCACAAACGTCGAATGGTTATGGATTTCCTCTAGCAGGCGAGTTAAGAAGCTCCAGCTCATGGTGCCGCTCGACTAAAATCGCTGCTGGAACGAGAAAAAGAAAAACATAGAGAAAGCATAATTCAGTAAACATGTCCCGCTCGGGAGCAAAACAAATCCATTTAGGAAAAAACGAAAGGAAATGAAAGGAAAGAGAGAGGCAGAAAGCACAGAGACGGGTCCAAATGTTTCGGGGTTAGGCTTCGACTGAACATGAGGCCGCTGTGATTAAAAAAGGAGAGCGACTTTTGTTGTGCGGACACGGTTTGATTTCAGAATCTGACCAGAGAAAAACAGCTGTGGCCGAAGGCTGAATTTGAAAGGTTTTGTATGAAAAAAAAAAAAAAAAAAAAAAGACAAACGATACGAGTAAACATCCAACGCAGAGACGCGGAAAGATTTTTCTATTAATCCGTAAAAATCAATTAGCCGTAAGCCTTCGCAGGTTGAGCGTAATGTTAACGAGGCTCGTAAAAACGCACTGCGCGACTCCCCGTACGGCGTACAAAGCGAAATACGAACGCTATCTGTAACATTTCAGGCACGGAGCTTTATGGTAAACTTTATTGCAATTTTCGTGCCAGTGCAGCGAGACTTTAATGGGCTGAAAACTATAGCGAAAAAAAAAGAAAAAGAAAACAGACACGCACATAAACCTATAAAAACAGCGGGTCACAGGATTCCATATTTTACCATGCGAAGCCCTTTGCCAGAACATAATGTGAAACACACACACACACACACACACACACACACACACACACAAACACGCGGACCACCAACAAACAGGTGTGTATGTTCGTTTTTAAATCACGATCTGCCCGAGCTGGTACTAACAACAGCGCAGGTGCTGAAACGCATATAAAGTGGTGCTTGAAAGTTTGTGAACCTATTGTACAGAACGTTCTCTGCTTTATAGGGCCATAACAATACGCTCGGCTCAAAATTTGGGTTCGCAATTCAATTTTCCCACGAATATTCGACGAAGGACGTTCCTTTTTGTAGTTCTGAAACGTAAACAAAGGTTTTCAAACATCTGATCATCCTGACGGTCTGTTATCATGCTCCTTTTTTGTACGGACTGCGAGCGAAAGGCGCCAAATATATCCAAAGGTATTAAAATACATCCAGGTTCCACGTTGTGGAATGGAGGAAATTCTGTATATGACGTACAATTCCCTCTGGTGGTCAAGAAATGCAAGTGCATCACATGAGATGTGATATCGGGACGATGTGCATCGGCAAATTCGGGTGCATAAATATGACCTTGAACATCATCAGCTCCTACGCTGTATTATGTGACGTATTAGTGATGGGATGACCCACATTTTTTCAGTTCCGATACGATTCCAGTGCACAACTGCTGATACCGATACTCTTAAACCCCTTAAATCTTCGTACCTTTAGACATTCCTAGACTAAAAAATCTCCACCCAGACAACATTTTTGGTAAACCTACAGCTCATATTATTCGCTCACTCCGTTGCTGCATGCTCATGGTAAGAATATCGGACCCGATACTGGTCTAGGATTGGATCGGACCCATCTGTGATGTGTTACCTTTAGATTGGGACGCTTTAAAATAATTTCAAAGAGCAAAATGAGTCAACAAAAACTATCAAAACATATAGAGACCGAGCGATTCCAAAGCTTTTACCTTCTGTCTTTTCCAAGAATCACAGTAAGTGTTCCACCTTCATTTATTTCAGGTACATCTGGAAAGAATGTGTGTGTGTGTGTGTGTGTGTGTGTGTGAGAGAGAGAAAGAGATAAAAAATGCAAACACAGACAGGATGATTTGTGCCGTGTTACTGGTTTGGCTAACAGAATGGAAAAATCAACAACATATCATTTGACGGTTTTTTTTCTTTTCTCGTTCATCACCAAACCCGAGAAACTGGGATGAACGAGACGCTATTTCACTAAAAGCACCACATCTCCTGTATCAGTTTGTAAACAACGTTTTTCGTCACCTGCAACTGAAAGAAGTTTAGTAACTGCAAATACAAAAAGACTAAGAAGCAATCTGTAATTGTAAAGGAGACCCTGTTACCGCGCAGCTTGTCGTATCAGTTGTGCGTTTGAAAAGTGCTACACAAATATCTTCTAACGTCCCAAATCCTTTCAGTTTCCGTAACGACCCCGTTAGCTGATGATGAGAACGATATGAAGGAGGATATGCTGCATATGATGTATGTATGTATGTATGTACGTAGAACGCCCTCTGGTGTTCAAAGAACGTAACGACAGGATTAGATTTGCAAAGAGAGATCAGGTGATATTATACAAACCCTAAACCCTAACTAAAGCAAAAAAAAAGAAAGAATGAAAAGCAAGGCACGTCTGTAACATTTCTGAAGGTCCTGCTGATTTATCCCTGGGAAAAGACGCCCTGTGTTTACAACCTGATGAACGTAATAAATAATAGTTCATATTAATTTATAATCGACATAAGAGTGAAGCCGTACGAACGCAAACACACACACACACACACGCACGTTCACACACCCTAAACGAAGATTTCTGGCAGGACGTCCGCTGGCAGCTAGGAAACTTGAACATGTGTTTCTGTGTGCAACATAAAACACACACGCACGCACGCACGCACGCACCAAACCAGCGCACCAAGGCATCTGTCTAAAATCTGCAGATAAAATCTCTTTCATCGACACACACACAGATATCTTACATGCCCAAGTCTATCCGGAAATTAAACGAACGTTTTATGAAGATAACATTAAGCGAACGTTCGTCCTCAAGCCCTTCGTGTTTGGTCCTGGGGCAGCTGTGCGTCCAGAGCACAAACATCGGCGTGATCACGTGTAATAAATCACGTTCCAGAGCAGCTCCACCGCTGAGCTGTACGTTTGGTATGAAACGTTAAATGCGATCAAAAGCACGCGCCGAACGGCCGTGCGTGGTTGTAAACGAAAGGAATTCGCTAATCCTCTCTGGGACGCTTTAAAAACTGTGCGCGCTGGGCGTGTTCGTTTGAGGCACGGTGTTAATTACAGGCCCCTGGCAAGGCGTGTGCTAATAAATGCTCATAAATTTCCGTAAACACATTAAAGGTCCTGTAAACACGTTACAAGTCGCGGTAGCGGAAGTGCTGCGAATATCCTCCGTGTTTACTCCACGACCCTTCACCGCCGGGCTCGGTTCCTCCCAGAGCTTCACTCCTGAGCTTCAAGCCATGAAACAGCTGGATCAGTGGCTATAAAGGCGCTTAAAGAAATCGAACTCCACTGCTCACGGCCAAAAGTATGAGGACACGCTTACTTTCATGAGCGCTCCAGACACGCTCAGCACCGACAGCTCGATAAAATCGACAATAGCAATCCAATAGTAGGGAGCCGAACGGGTCCAACTAATATTCTGGCAGCACAGGGTGCAAGGAGGGAACCAATCCGGGGACAGATATGCAACTAGTTAAGATTGACAGGTGAAGTGAACAAACGTGACGACGTGATGCGCTGGGTTCTGCCGGGTAACCTTGGAGCCTGGCATTTGTGTGAATGTTTCTTGACACAGAGTTCAAGGTGTTGCCCGGGTCTCCAAATTCCCCAGATTTGAATCTGATCGAGCATCAGCAGCGGTTCGAAAATAATCGAGTGGGCCAATATCGGGTATCTCTGGATTCACAGCTTAAAGCAGCTCAGAGCCGTAAGGCTTTAACACGACATTGTATATATAATATTGTAGGCTGTGTTACTTACAGCCTGTGCCCCCTTAATCCCTAATCCCTACACCCTACGTACCCTACCGTCACATTAAGAGCATGAGCACATTGCTACGTTCCCTAAAAACGTTCTGTAAGGTTCTGCTAGAAACACGACAAACTGCCAGCTCGCCCTTAAAGCAGATCCAGATTTCCTCCTGCCTGCCAGCGAACTCTAACAAACCGTTCACTAATGCCGACTAATTTTATTAGGCCACAAATTAAATCCAAAAATCCCACTGGGCTATGGAGCATCTTAATAAATGTAAGGTTTTCTTAAAAGGACAAAACAAAGGCTGATATTTTGAGGAGGAACCGTTAAAGGTAGAGGCCGTGCTTTTGGTCGAGGTTAGCTCGATCGACCCGTTTTGAAAACTTGAATTGGGAGGAACAACGACCCTGTTTTCAGCATCGCCTCCAAAGTCACAGAGGTTTAGAAGCCCCAGAGGCCTCCAGTTAGATCCTGAACTTGTACTCCAGCTGCCCAGACTGGTTCCACGTTCGAACACTACCGCATTCCAAAGGCACGCGTCAGGTAAACGGGCTCCTCTAAACTGGTTCAGTATGACTATGAGTGACTGGTATCGAGGTACGTGTCCGTTTTTATTGGTCCTTCCACGAGCGCTCTCTTCTGTACATCTTGACGCAAGTCCTTCTCACTTGTGGTCGCTTATTAGGGCTTTAAAAAACTTTTTTTTCAATCGGATGAAAAAGTTATGACTTTTTAAACTTTGGAGATTTGCATACCAGAAATGGACTGTGAGATTTTTTGGAGAAAAAAAAAAAAAAAAAACGTACTTCAGCCCTACTTTGTCAAATTCTGCATATTCACCGATGCTGCTTTGAACGTCTTATTAAATTCGTTGTTCTGAACGTTTTCAGAGTCCTCCACGGGCGCATGCATTGCGACCCGGATGGTCCGAAGGCAAAAATAAAGAGCGACCCTTTAGCTGACTAGGTAAGACTGAAACCCGACGCTTCCAAAACATAAACAAACTGAGCCGTGCTTAAAGCTCTGTACACACATGGACCGAGCACATGGCTGTGTTTGTGCAGCTGCCACAAGTCTTAAATCGACCGGCACTGAATCAGTTACATGAGAGCGATCGCCGGTTATGGCACAAACTTTATCTGAACTGCTCTAAACGTGGGTCGGCTTTGCGTCTCCTTTATTTTCCCTCACGTTGTGTTAAAATGTGAATTGTGTACTCCGTACTTCCTCACACACCCCAACATAAACGAAGTGTGCAAGGAACTGTTTTGTTATTTGGCACCGGCCTTCAAGCGCCGTGATTTCGACGTCTGATCGCTCCTGTCACTGCAGGTGCTCGATCACACCCCTTGCCCAAGGGACCATCTGTGATGTTTCCACACAGAATAGATATTAATTCATCCCAATGTTTACATCAGTAAGAATCGTAACCGGTGGCAGCGTGGTAATGAAGACGGCGTCGTTAGACTGGCTTCTACAGGTTTGACGTGCCTATGTTGCATTTAACAGCCCTATGAAAACTTTTTTTCATGGTTTATGATGCCACAATATGAAAACTATTAGTTGTCATTCATTTATCGCGAACAAGGGTCGGATTGATGCGTCGACACCCAGCCGGGGGGCAAAGAGGGCACCATAAAGATCCCTTGTTTTGAGTCTGAAAGGAAAGAGGGAGAGAAAGAAATGTCAATGTAGGGAAAATGAGAGACAGAGCGAAGTGGGGGAAGGAGCATGGATGAGGAGTAATGGGATCCAGACACTGGTGGAGGTTAATGGGATTCTGTTTTGACTCCACAGGTTGTGTAAGGAGATGCAACCACACACAGGCACACACGCACACGCACACAAACACGAGCATAAGTCGGCTATCCCGATTTCTGCATGGTATTTCCATTGAGTTATTTGTATTTCTGTGTCTAATTACTCTTAATCCTAACCCACGGTACCCAGAAGGAAAGAGTTTGCTTTTTTTCTCCTTTAAAGAAAAAAAAAAAACACTTTCCTTCATGGGAACCAGCCAACTGTGCCCACAGTGTAAAGAGTTCCACATATTCCTGTCTTTATGGGGACATTCGTTCCCATGAAAACATCAAAACGCACACAAAGGCGCATGCACACGCAGAGCCTCGGTAAACGTGTGTTGCGGGGACTCCTGTAGCTTCTAAATGCAACACCTGTACCTAATACTCACCTTAATCTCTCTGAGGCAAACATTTTGGCTTTTTTACGTTTTTTTTTTTTTTTTTTTTAATCTTCAAGTCATTTCTGTTAACGAAAAAAGCCTTATGACGATCAGTAACCTGGCTCCACAAAATATAAAATGTTTGATCTTTCTACCTTTGCGGGAACCACAATGATACACACACACACACACATTCATCTCATCATCTGCAAAAGTTACATACCTTTTTTCCATTACACAACGCATCAGGACCTTTCCAATTAGCCATTAGTACCATTCTAGGACCAAAGAATCATAATGATTTTATCGCATTGATGAGAATCTCTGCAGGTAAAGAAAGCCACTGTTTATGTGAGTTACTGAAATGGAACTGCATTTTTAACTTTCATTTTCAACACATTTCTTTTTAAAATATTTCGTTTTTTCCATCAGTATTCATCATATTTCTGTTCCATATCGCTGCGTATTAAAATCCTTTATTACCTGACTAGCTTATATTGTACTATTTGGGTAAATCACACCGACCCTTACCTGTATTTTATCCTAAATCATTGCCCTTCAGGACGAGCAAAATCTGGTTCTGCACAATCACGACAGAATGTACATAGGAGCTGAAATGACGTAAATCTGAACACGAACGAATCCTACACATGACTGCGTCGGTGTTTGGTACACATCAAAAAGTGAAGGATTAAAGGCGCTGGAAAAATGCAGAGGAATGCCGGCTCGGTCCAAATCGCACATTTTACAGAGGGAGTTGAAAGAGAAAAACGTAGTAAAGTTTGGTTTGGCAGCCGTACCTCTCGAGGAGGTCTCGTCTTGATCGTCTCGCTAAGGCTGCCGGCCACTTTGAAGAAGGAAATCTTGAAGACAGAATTGGGACAAAGCAATTAAATCATTTATGAAAGTTTCACCCTTCTGTTTTAGCTCCATTTTTTTTTTACCAGTAATCAATTCTTTAGTATTACTTTAGCAACACAGAAAGTCCTGCCTCATTAAAGAAATACCTCCGAAAACCGTTTCCTTACCTCGGGTCAGCAACGGGGAAGATTTAAGACCTTAATGGTGGACAGAACAATGTTTTCAGCTCTGCACGGTCTGTTAGGACCATTTCATTCACAGAGTTGGGTGGCACAAACACTGGCTTTTAATTTACCCATTTTTTTTTCCAAACAGAAGGACGGAAATGCAGATAAGATGTCTGATTATGTAATTATTGGAGATCGACTCAAATGCTTGAGTAGTTGGAAACAGTTCCATGAACACCACGATGAAACAGTCGAATTAAATATATCCCTTTATTTTTTCGGCAACAAATAGCACGTAATAAATATTACAAATATAATATCACCAACTTCAACTCATAACAACACCAACCTGGTGTTAAACGCGCGCTTTCTTCGCTAGCTAGTCAACCGTGCTAACTTTCACTACCAATAAACAAGTAACTGTTTTTTTTTTTCTTCTAATTTTTAAACCTTGATTGTACCTCATTAACATACTTTGAGTCGTATTTGCGGGCTATTTTCAACCTTACGTTTTAAACTGCTTAAAATATAAGCAAAAGTTAAAAGCCCCACTAAAACTCTTCACGAGTTAAAGCGGGAACTGAATGGCCGCGTCACAATTCGCGTCCTGTCGTACTACATAGTGAAAATAGGTCGCTGTGAACGCGCCGTACTACATCAGCGACCTAATAAGTGTTGGTGATTGATTTGAGACAGAGCCCACAGTAACGAAATAGTAACGGTCCTCGTGGAAAAACGTTTGCTTTAAACCTCATTGCGATGGTACAAATTAAAAACACGTCGTTAGTGGGTTAAATATGTCGCTTATTTTACTTTCTTGCAGGATTAAAGTATCTTTGAAGAAATGTGGTACTTACAGATTGTTGCGCGTGCCTGTGTCATCCACATTGTGAGAGCGAAGTGAGTGAGAGAGAGAGATAGAGAGAGAGAGAGAGGAAGGGAAAAGAGAGGCGGAAAGATGCCGAGAGTGAGAAATAGAAAGAGTAAGACTCTCTAATGAGGATCCATTGCGTCCTGAGACTTTTTGGACGGTTTCACCCCCCTTTCCCAAAGGTACAAGCCCTTATACCCGTGCACGCGCCAAAGATTCAAAGATCCGATTCAGCTTTTAATTAAAGTCGACTCTTTTTAACTACTGGTCCTTTGGCTAATACATACATTTCTAAAACAGTTATAGAAATGTTTTTAGGGTTAAGTCGCACGGCGGATGCGTTGTTATTGTGATTCACAAGCTGATCAAAACCGTTTGAACTTCGAGCAAAACTCAGAAACCGTTGCTAATTGAGCGGAATGGAGCCAATCCACGTCCCATCGCGCTTAATAGTGAGAGGAGCTGGGTAGGACGTAGCCATGGCAACTCATAAGAACGAACTGTACTGCCCTGGCACCCTGGCAAGTGCGGGAGCGTCCGATTGAGACACCGTCCGTATCAACGACATGGTTACGTTATCAAGGAACGAAATCTAATCTTTGACTGAACTAAACGTTTTCTAAGAATATAAACATGGTTGTTTCTACACACGAATGTTATCACACTTGTATATCTTTTAATTTGTCAAACCTCCATGTGTATTCATCAAACTTCAAAAATCCACTATCCTCCCAAAAGCTTTAGTTTTCCAGATTATTTCTTGGTAAATCCAAGTACTTCCATCCATCTCCCCTAACCCTAATAATCAGCACACCGTACATTCATCTGTGAATCCTCACTATGTATAAGTTTGTGGACACTTCTTTCTGGGAGATCAAGGACCTCAAAACCATTTACTTTAGTGACACATTCATAACAAACATTTATGCATTCTCCATAGACAAACAGTGGCAGTAGAATGGGTAGTACTGATACCCCGGTGACGCTCTGTATCATAACGATATTGGTTTATGCTTCCAGCCAATCAGTTTATCAACTTCCTGTCCTGCTCTCCTTGAACA
Source organism: Parotocinclus haroldoi (assembly GCA_034779995.1). Lineage (NCBI taxonomy): Eukaryota > Metazoa > Chordata > Actinopteri > Siluriformes > Loricariidae > Parotocinclus > Parotocinclus haroldoi. The sequence continues at coordinate 17,929 of JAUZST010028004.1, read as the reverse complement.
ACTTTGGCTGAGAAGTTGACTGACTTTATGTCCTGTGATGCAAATAATATTAAGCAGTATCCACATCTAATAATCCATCCATTGGTTCATCCAGTCATTGGCCATTCATTTAAAAATGACAACGTTGTGCGTGTTTCATACTTACTGAAGTGTCCTTTGCTTCCACCGGGTGGAAGAAACTGTACTAGACAGCAAGCAGAACTTGAGAGACAAATTTTGAAACGTTAAGTATATTTCTTTATTGAATACCGTCCTAGATACGTATATTTATGAGGAATCAAACAAAAAAAAAATAGTAGCATTACAACGGCTTTCCCCCTTGCGCATATGTATACACTGTATATTACCACATTTTACCAGACAATGCATACATTCGTTCACCAAGAGCAAGACGTTTACAGCAACTTAAGATCGCAAAGGTAAAAGTAAGTAAAAGTGCATTTTCATGCCTGAACACAGTTTTAGACCAGTGTGCAAGTTAGATATATTATTATATTATATATATATATACACGCTGCTCAAAAAAAATAAATAAATACAGGGAACGCTTAAACAACATAATGTAACTCCAAGTGTCCCCTTTACTTTTTTGAGCAGTATATATATTCTTACGTTATACTGAATTCAAATTCTGCATCTGCAAATACACGAAAATTATATACACCACCACCAGGTGTCGCCAAACACGCATATTGCTTACGTTCACGCGTTATGTTGTCGATACGATATACAGTGATACATGTTTGGGTACAAACATTGTAATTTTCTTTCGTGCATTCAGTTAAAGACAGTAATTTCCAGATCACAGTTATGACCTGAATTGATCATTAGAGGCAATTTATTAACTACTCAAACACGACAGAGAACTGCAAATCAAGGTGCAATGCACAGAGTGCTTTCATCGCTGAAAAAAATCTGTAAAGATAAACATCTTTAACCTGTTGTGCGTGCTGCGAGGAGCTCACGAGGAAAGATGAGCCAAGAAGGTGAGACTAGGGGTAAAGGAACATGAGACACGTAAAGGACAGGTGTCATCCCAGGCAAAAAGAAGATAAGAAAGCAACAAGCACCTAAGACAGAGATCAGACAAGAAAACAGAAATGAGGTCGAAATAAAGGATGCGACAAGAAAAAAGTAATGAAATAAGAAAAATAGGGAGAATCAGTGCAAGTTGTGATGGTCAGTGCAACAAAAGGACTGCAAATATACAAACTAAAAACCCTGACAACACCCAGGAAAAATGTACTATGAAATTTGACAGTAGAACCATGAACTGGACAAATGACCATAAAAACAATGAAAGTTCGCATTAAAACTGCCCAGCAATTTGCAGTTTTGCCATGAAATCCCACAACACATTTTCCTGGGAATATAAACTAAAACAAGATCACATTAAGACATTAGGGTGGCCCCCCTGTCAAGCCCTGTTATTGTCTTTTGTTGTTTTTAGGGTAAGTTCAACTGCTGACCAGGGGAAATGGGGTTTAAAATACATAGAACAACAATAATAATTAATTAAAAAATGCTTATTGCTGCCACAGGACTACTTTTAGTCATTTATTCTAATTAATATTTTCTAACCCGATTGACATTTTTCAGGATAATCCACTATATGGGAACCGGTATTTCTTTAGTTACTGTTCTACGTTTGAACCCCGTGTTTTTTTTTTTCCCCCATTGGGTTCTGAGGTCACATCTTTCAAATCTGACGTTAAACGAACTAACCGTAGCTATAAGCAGTATTAAACGCGGACAGATTTTATATTTATATTTATAACTGTACGCTGCTGTAATGAGTGCCCACGAAATGAGCGGATGAATTTGTGTAAGCTGCTTGTATTACAGACTGAAGGTTTCCGGTGTGGGACAGTTTTTGAGCAGCGGTTTTTGAGGTTCTGCTGGCGTGGCTGGTGTTTGTTGTGCAGATAAAGAAATGAGGCTGATTATCAGCGAACAGCACTCGTGTTACTCCTTCATTCAGCATGCATAGCGTTTAAACTAGTTTAAACTAAGTGCAGTACCCGAGCTCTTTGTGTACTTCAGGTTTATTGTATTAGCCCTGAACTGTGTCACGTTTTCACTCCCTGCTTCAGAACGTCGTATTAACTCGAACTGAAAGGATTAAACCAGTGCTTCAGTGCTTATATAGGGACTACATACTCAATCCTATTAAAACATCTATACATATTTGTGCATATATCATGTAAAAATGCCCCGTGTCCTTAGATAATCGCAAAAAAAAACCCACAGTGGCTAGCTCACGGCTAATAATTAGCATCTGTTGTACGCCGGTAAGTGTGTTACTTCCCTTTTACAGCCTTAATGCAAATAAAAACTTCTCAGTTTGTGAACAGACGAATTGAACATGTACCACTAGGTAGGGTTAGCCTACAGCTAGTCCTAGCAACAAGCTTATTCACCTTCACGTCTGCTAATTAAAATATAACCATATGTCAGCAGCTCAAGTATCAAATACTGTAAACGAGATGCTAAAAGTTGGCGTGTGACTTTTCAACAGTTCACGTCACTCAGTTCTCTTTTGTTTGGATTTATAATAATAGCCAAACATATCATTATATAATAGATGTTTTCAGATGCCAACTAGCACCAGGTGCTAATGCAAAAATAGCACGTAGCTATCCAGTGGTCACATGCAAATCCCTATAAAAAGGGATTCACTTATTAATGTTTCTCAAACATGCACAAGGTTTGTGTTTTATATTTCGAACGATGGAAGCAGGTGGGTAATGTTTAAAGAGGTCTTTTTGTATGGCAATAGTTATTACAGGTATTAAATAAATAAAATATGAAACTTAAATGACATTAAAATGACATAAAAGGTTTAGGAGGACTAACCTTTATGACCTATATATATATATATATAAATGACAGATTTTTATTTCCAATTATAATCATTAAGGCCTTAATTATTAAGATTATAATTGTTCAAGTGAACGGGCGTTTGACTGGACAGAGTCTGAGTGCCTACCTGAACGATGTGTGTGTCTTTAGTGAAAACAAGCTTTATGAAGCTTTGTGTTAAAATGACTAGTCAGCATGTATAAGCTTTAGCGTGTGAGCGTATGGATCTGGTCTGTGTGTGAGCTCGTGTGTGTAAAAGTTGTGTTACTTACACTTGTAGACATGAGCCTGTTTGTGTGTAACAGTACGATGTGATATTATGTGTGAAAAAGATTTAAAAATGATGTTTTCATTGTTTTCTTCCAGCTTAGGTTTTGACCTCAGAAGTTACTAAACGCTTCAGGCTTTTTTTTTTTTTTTTGGAGCTACAGGGAGCTATATCCGCGAGGCTCATGCAAGGCTAATTAAGTGTCAGGTGCCAATTTCGTAATTATGGATCCGTGAAATTCAATCCCTTGCTCAAACGCTCCTGTTTATTTCTTCTCCAAGATGTTCTTCAGGAAGTCCACCACATCTTCACCTCTTTCCCATGGCACTACTGTGGCTTTCATAGCGCCTGGCTGCTTGCGTTGCATCTCCTGTATGATCAAGTGCATGGGGAAACCTTTCCTGGGGAAAACGGCATCGTTCTGTCCCAGCGCTAATGTGGGACAGATGTCGTTTTCTCCGTCGCCGATGTAGAACACCTTTTGGAAAGGCTGTCCTCGCTCTCTTGCCCTTTTGGCCATGTATTCTCTCAGGACCACCTGCTTACACAAGTTTTCCGGACATCTAGGACAGGAGTGGGAGTGGAAAGGGTGCAAGACAAGACGCCCGTCAGGGTCAAACGCCGATGGGTTGGTAAAGACCTTCGTGAAGCCTTTACGAATGCCGGCATTTTGTAACCAACTCTCGATGAAGTAGGAGTTGGCATCCGAAAGAATGACGCACTCAAAGTCACCTAGGGTCAAAAGAAAGTCGATAAGCACCCGTCCACCCGGAGAGGGCGGGATTTGCTCGATTTCGTCCCGGATGGCCTCCTCGGTCACCCCGCATTCGCTCAGGAAGTCAAGGATGCGTTGGCTGTGTTCTAGAAAGTGGCCGGGACGGTAGCTGTCGAGCAGGCTTTTAGGGAGCCTTAGCGGGGCAGTCCGGGCCACAGATTGATCGCTGTTTTCGTTGATAATGGTCTCGTCAAAGTCAAAGAGAAACAGGAAGCGGGTGGCCATGTTGGTGTAGAAGCAATGCTTATTCTGCAACAAAAGGACCAATTAGAAAGTGACAAAAGAATATTGCTTTCCTTTTTTTTTTTTGGATTTGATTTTGTGTGAATATGTGATGCATAAAAATGATTTTTGAGCCCTGAAGTCTCCACAAAACTCACAACGTTCCTCTTGCTATCAGCATTTGGGTGTTTCTAGTCATTAAAAAAGCACGAAGAGAAAACAGGCAGCGAGAAAATGATGAACTCGTCATTCTTGCCCAGCCACTTTAAAGTAGAGGAGTGTAATCAAAAATAATAAATTAAGGTTTGTGCTTTTTCAATGTGAAATCAGAGGCAGATAGTATATTTTTTTAATCACACTTTTCCATTAGCGCATAATAATACATAAAAAATTAATAGTAATAACAATAATCATGATTACATTATAATGATTATAATGACTATAATGTAATCATGATGATGATTATTATTATTAGAATTAATTGATCGTTATAATAATAGAAGTAAAAAATAAACGCCGGTACAACTAATACAAGTTAAAAAAAATATTATTAATAATTTACATGATAAATTTAATGCAAATTAATAAAATATTATGAATTGAATTATAATTAAAATAATAGTAAACGCAATAACAATGCTACTACTACTGTGAATAATAATAATTATTATTATTATCCAATGTTAAACTAAAATAAATAATAATAATTCAAAGTAAAAGTCATAAGTAATAACAATAATAATAATAATTAATAATATGGGTAATAATATGGGTAATAAAATGGGTAATAATAAATAGTAATAATAATAAGAAGAAGAATTAGCACCAATAATAAGCAATAACATTAAGAACAATAGTAATTATTACAACCATAATAACAGCAGAAAGAAGGAGATTTAAGTATTAGTAAGTAACTTATAATAGTTATTATTATTATTATTATTATTATTATTATTATTATTATTATTATTCTGAGCAGTTTTGGTGCTTGGATGTTTAGAACGCATGAAGCTGACTGACCTCTGCTCTGTGAGCGCGCTCTTATAATGAAGCACTGAACTTTGCGCACAGGAACCCGCCGTATGATGAAACCTGCATTGGCGTGCAGCGCGAGCACTGGAAATCCACAGACATTCACAAACACACACGGAGGCACGCACACAAAAACACAACACACACACACACACACACACACACACAGAAGGGAAATAGGGAGAAGCAGAAGGAATCTCAAACAAACGGATGCGAGTAAAATGAAATCAGACTAAATAAACAGCATGAACGTTACCGGCTGAAGAGCGCGCGCGCTGCGGGACATCTCTGCCGCACCGGACGGAGCGAGAGGATGGGACGAGGAGGCGGCTCTGTGACGTCATAGCCGGCCGCGAGTCCGCGTCGAATAACGTCATAAATTCAATGGAAACCGAGGCGTCGTGAAGGATTTCCGTCATTTAGAGATAAACAAAAGACTCCCAGGATCTTGCTGTAGAACAGAACCAGAGCTAGGCTGCGTGTTGTTCTTCCAAACCGCCATGGAAATAAAGTCATAGATCAATAAACACAGGTTTGTTTAGGAAATATGTGGACGTGTCCCAAACCGCAAGCCCCCTAGCCTACATACACCCTACAGCACATCACCAGCACGAGTCCACTGTGGACGTGTCCCAAACCACTAAACATTCAGCTCTGGATGATTTTATTATTATTATTATTATTATTATTATTATTATTATTATTATTATTATTATTATTATTATTGCACGGTTGCCTCACAGTTCCTGAGATCCTGGTTCAATTCCCAACCTGAGCTCTGTCAGGTCTGTGTGGTGCCATTTGCAGGTTCTCCTTATGTCAGCATGGATTTCCCCTGGATGTTTTCCTCCCACATTCTAAAGTCACGTGTTGGATTCTCTCTCTCTAAAGTGTCCTAGTGTGGGCGTGTGACCTGTCTCTGTCTGTCTCTCTCTCTCTCTCTGTCTCTCTCTCTCTCTCTGTCTCTCTCTCTCTCTGTCTGTCTCTCTCTCTCTGTCTGTCTCTCTCTCTCTCTCTCTCTCTCTCTCTCTCTCTCTGTCTCTGTCTCTGTCTGTCTCTCTCTCTCTCTCTGTCTCTCTCTCTCTCTCTGTCTCTCTCTGTCTCTCTCTGGCACACATAGCGACCACAGGCAGGACGACCTTGTTTGGCCTAGAGGTGAAATTTAATTAAATCACGCAAACAATGGATCTTTGCTCCTAATTTCAGCATGTCATGTGATCTAGTTGCAATACTGTGCCCAATGACTTTGGTTGCATTATGTTATCACAAAGCCGCTCTGCTATTCTCACAAGTTTATTTACACATCAGATGAATTACATATTAAATACAAGGTCATGGCACAGTATTCATACCATCTGGAAACCGTTTCAGAAAAGGCTGGTCCCACAGTGTGGTTACCGCTGTTACCTCACAGCTCCGGAGACTCGGGTACGAGTCCAGCAGGTGATATCTGGCTTCCTTACTCATTCCAAAAGTATGTGTTAGGCATTTGTGCGTCTCTTCTTTTCTTGGCTTGGATCATGGTCACATGCCTACAGAAGGAACGATCAATTGGTCATCTTTGCTCTTATTCAGGCATTTTGTTTTATTACTTCAACTTTTTTGCCTACTGAGTTTATGGTCGGGTTTGAGTGCACATGAAGGTGTAATATTACTAAAGCTACGGCAATCGTAACGCCAGTGGAAAGATCCCGAAACACGTCTACGAAGGCTGTGACTGTGGATCAGAGCACACTAAAAATAGTGGACACTGCTGAATCAGCCGCCCAATCATAAGGACAGGGCCTCCATCTGTTACTGTAAACAGACACCATGAGAGAGCGTGTGTGCTCTTAAATTAAACCAGGTTAGTCCTGTAACTCATAATTACGAATCACAGACGAGCTTTTATTGGGGATGAAATACATTCTGGTACCCGTCCTATTCTAAATGCCCGCTAGGTCAAATAATTTAAATATCCTACCCACCCAAAGCTGGGATAATTTATTGATATCTTACAGCAGTATAGCCAAATAATACTGTGGACAAGTCTCGTTTCACCAACAGTGCCCCCTGTCCTTGACTCTGAATTCCAGGACTCCGGCCCATTTGAGCATAAGGTCATGAACCTGCTCTTCCACCAGGCAGGAGTTCCCAGTTTGACTGACTCCCTGCTACTCAGTCTCTTTATTGAGCTTAGTCTGGTTCTGTCTCCGTGTCAGGTGGCTGATGCCCAGTTCTAGTGCCCTCCGGCCTAGTGTTCTGCCTTTTTATTTATATAATTTTTGGCTCAGATTTTGAAGAAAATGTTACCCAATAAAAGACCAGCATACAGGCTCAGCCTTGTGAGATGTTCTTGTGAATAATAGAACAATTTGAAAGCCGTCGCTGTCTGAACCCGATCAGCTAGAAGCAGCAGATATCATCTTACACCAAGTCACCTTCTATCACCTTACAAACAGAACATCTTTCAGTCTGTTTGAGAATTTCAACAAGTCCCACAGTCACCCGAACATTGAAAACACCTAAAAAAACCCTCCATAACTCACTCCCTAACACTCATCTGTAAGTTAATTCCAACTGGGAAGCATGGTGGAGAATCGCCAGTCAATATTTAGCATCCTTTTTTAATGTTAACACCCCCCCCCCGCCCCCACCGTCCTGTTTAGGCTTGCAATGAATGGGGTGAAGCCTAATTAAAAAATAATTAGGCAGCTGTACAGCCTGGACAGAACACCTATCTATTGCAAAGCTCCTTAACTTGGGCAGCTGTCTCTGTCTATTGGTCTTTCCCAGAATTCCTGATATGCTGACCCAGACTTTTATCCTCATAAACGTCCCAAATCAAATCACTTGTGGATCTAGATGAGTTTGAGTAATTAACTATTCATATTTCCTCAAAGATTAGCAACTGCTGCACGAGATCAGTGAGGGTCAATAAAACGAAATAAAGTCGTTTTTATGGTCGCTGAAGACAGTTACTATTTAGTGATGCAGCCGCGCCCTCTTGTGGTCGACCAGAGCACTTAAACTTAAAAAAACGAGAGATGTAATTAATGAATTAATCGATGCATGTTGGATTTAAGACGTATATGCATAATAAACATAGATAAATTCAATATTTACACATGAATGTAGATAAAGAAACGTATATTGGTGTGTTTATATTGTAATAAAAAAAACATATATCCTATATAAAAGTATTTCAAATAGAATACTGTCATCAGAAACCGTCTTTAAACTGGTAAAAAAAAAAAATTAGCTGATACTTATATATTGAACTTCTGAACTTCCTGTAAATGCATATCAGAGCTGGGTAGGTGTTCCTCTCCTAGCACTAGGGGGTGATCTCCCGAGTGCTCCTCTCCCTCAGATACAGCCAATCGTAACTGCATGGGACTCCCAAACCCGGGTCACAGTGCCCGCTGGACATTTCAGGCTCCATGAAAAGATATTTCGTTCATTTGAAAAGGTTTTCTAATATATTTTTGGGCCGCTGTTATTCACAAGAACTTAGACTCATCCTAATTTGACCGTGCCGCCCAAACTAATTATAAATATCCCCTCATTTTTGTGTTATATTCAAGTGTTCTTGTCCAGCAGTCTTACCGGACGTTGGCGGGCGTGACGTCACGAGGCGTTACTTTCACTTTTACTTCTCTCGCAAACAAAACTCACTGCTGCTACAAGTCTATGTTACAAGGAAGCCGAGCTACAAGAAAACCTCTCTTACACATCAAAAAGGTAAAGTCATTTCAGCAAGTCCTGCTTTAATTGGATTTACATCGACCTTATACATCGGTCCGTTTTTCGTCCTGCTTTGAAGTTTGTGCGTCGTGGTTGAACGGCGTTTTAATGACAAGCGTTTGTACACCGTGTCCCGCCTGGCCAGCATTTCAGTCCGAAGCTGTTTTGAATCTTTGTCTTGTTATAATATCCAGCTTATCTCCAGATCTGTCTGCACGGTGTTTCCTCACATCCCCAACGTATAAAAGATCCACCACCATGCTTAACAGTTCACCGTTCCCTATATGGTGCACTCTTATATGATTTGGACAGCTTTGATGAGGGTAGATGACCTGCTATAACGCTGAGCTGTAACGTTAAGCACATTGTTCTCAACTCAGGATGGCCACCGATAGCAGAACCATCAGAGTGACCGGGCTTCCTGTGGATATTCCCGAAAACCGGCTTGCGGACAAAATCCAAATCCATTTCCTGCGTAAAAAGAACGGCGGTGGAGACATTCGCTCGGTCTCTGTTCCTAAAACGTTACCTGGCTCAGCCTTCGTCACGTTTGAGGAGCCTGAAGGTAAGAAACTATACAGTATACAGTCATTACAAGTAATTCATTTACTGAGAAAGGACCAAATACGGTTGCTCTCAGACAATAGAAATAAGGGCCATGATAACCGATCATTTAACCTCGTTAGTGTTATAGTAGCTTTTTAAATAAAGAGCATGGTAGTGAGTCTTCCCGAAGTTAGTCATGACTCTGTAAGATATGTCCATTGATTTTGAGGAGCATAGCGAGGATCCCACACAGACCCTCTAGGTGTGGCCTGCATTCATTACCAGTAAGTTTTTGTAGGGTTCCTTGTCTCTGTGTGTTGTCCTGCCATTCCTTGACTCTGTGTCCGCCTTGAGAGGGGATTCCCCCTTCCTTGAGAGGGGATTCCCCCTTCCTTGAGCGGGGATTCCCCCTTCCTTGGAGTCTCGGGTGTTCCTTGAAATTTGTCAACCATGCATATGAGCAATATGAAAAAATATATCATCCATTGTTTGGAAACAGGTTAATAAAACACCCCAATGTGTCCCTTGACGCCTATAGTTGCACTGAGACTCGTGCAGAGAGGAAGTCAGGTTTTTAAAGTGAACGACCGAATCTACAACGTCAGCGTCAGTCTGCACCAGGAAGAAACGGATCCTGACGAAGTAAGCTTTCACTTTAATGTATTTTTGTGTATTTCAAGACGGCCGATAAAATAAATGATATTCTATATTGCTATAACTGCAAATGCTTTGAGACACCTTCTTGTGTTTATAGCCAGGTCTGATTTGTTTTCATTCCGCACTGCAGTGGAATGAGTCCGGGATGATGGCTTAATTCTGATAAACAACGAAATGAAATGAAATTGTTCCAACATCTCAGGTCCTGCTGGAGATGTCGGTGATTGTGGATCTGGGTAAACTTCTTGAGGGGAAGCAAACCCTGTTGTCTCTGCAAAAACTATTCCCAGGCGTCCATTTAACGTTTGACCACCAGAAAGGGCTGTGCACCGTCAAAGGTATCTACAGTGAGGTTCAGGCTCTGAGCGGCAAGGTGCTGGGATCTCTGCCGACCCAGGTGCTGATCTCAATTTTCCGTTACGTGTCTGATTTATTACAAATACCCGAGGGTTCGATTTTCAACCGAATATGAAACTGATCCTGATTCCTCAGAAGCAGAGCAGAGTTGACCAGCCCTCAACAAGGCGTGACAACAAAGAAACGCAGGACGTACACCTGGAAACATCAGCGAGCAGGAACTTACTGGAAGAAGAGTTTGGTGGAAGCAAACATGCACCAGGTGAAGGCTGGGAATTGCTGGAGAGCCGGAAATCAGGTATTTATTACCTAAAAAGTAAGAGTATCTTAATGAAAATAGTAAATAGTAAAACTTTTTAATTAAAAAGTATCTTTCTCTTTAACAGATTTAGCTCAGTCACAAAGCTACAGCCACCAAACGTCAAACCAGGTCCTGAAACAAGATGACTGGGACCTAAGTCCAAGTCCAAACCCCATCGGTTCATTAGAAGCCTTTTCGCTGATTGTTGATGCGGACATATTTCGTTATCTCCACAAATACTGCGCCGAGGAATACGAAAGAATCCTCCTGCAGAACGGGGTGGAAGTCCTGGAGGTGAACTGTGGAGACATCATGACGTTGTACTTCAAACCTAACAGAGCCTCTTCTGAATGTGGCATGAGCTCTGTTAGAGAAGCCCACCAGGATTTGGCTCTTCTGTACCAGGAGAAGGAATCCCAGTTGCGCAAGGAGCAGATTTCTAAAAGTGAAATCCCGCAGAAATACCTGGAGCATGCTCTGGAGTCAGTTAGAGAGAAACTGCCCATGCTGATGACGGATGAAGATGCAGATAATGTTTATATGGTCGGTGGTAAACGTGATGTGTCCGAGGCCAAGCAGTTTATAATCGAGTTTAAAGGGGCTGGGGCGGATTTCTGTGATCCGTTTGCGTCCAGTCGTTCCACGTCTACGTTCTTCAAGCAGGAAAGTTTAGCGCCATCCGAGCAGTGGGATGTCTATAGGGATCGAGGGAAGCAGTACGATGATTCAGATGACCTCTTCAAGCCAAGGAAGGACTTCCAAGAAGCAACAAGAAGACATGATTCTGGAGAAGTGAAATCGTTTGGCGACCACCCATCCCCCGGATTATTTGTGACTGAATCTGAAGAAAAGACGCATGAAGACATCTTTGTCAGAAGACCTTATAAAAGGGATCCAAAAGCGATAGAGCTTGAAGACATGGATAAATCTAGAACTCATTCTCTCTTTGCCCCTTCTACTCAAGTTCGGGACCTGGACAGGAAACCGTTTGAAAAGCAAGACGTCCCTTCAGACGATACTCGTGGAAGTGGCTCAGAGAAGCAAAAGTCAACAAGAGCCCATAAATCCAAACCTGCTGAGCCAGGAACGGAGAGGAAAATAGCTGCCAATTTCAGCAGTGGCCCTAAAGGCCTCGGAGATTCCAAAATCGCACAAGGAAAAACAAAAACGGCTCCTAAACTGAAGGACGGGACGTCTGCAAAATCAGCAGATAGCACACAGCCACACTCTCTACCCTTTATGAAGCCATCAGTGAATAGCAGTCTTGGAAGTATGGGTTCAAAATCCAAAAACAGCGGGACGGATGTCCAAGATGACATGAAGAGGCTTGGCCAAATTCCTTCCGTACATACTGAGAAGATGCCTGCCAGCTTGACAGGTCATTCAGCTGAATCTCAGACTTTCCCTTCGGGCCACATGGACAGGAGCGAAGATTTAGGAGTAAGGATGAAAACCTCCATCTCGCTGAGAAGAACAAATAGCTTTTCTGGCCGGAGCAAATCCTCGCCAGATCACCAAACAGATTTAGAAGCAGGCAGAGTCTATACGATGGATTTAGCTGTGTCCTGCAAGTTGTGGCTTTACCTCCGATCAGCTTATAAGGCTGAAATCGAGACGCAGACGTCTGATCTGCAACTTACGGAACGGTTTCAAAACACAGACATCACGTTGAGTCTAAGTGGTACGGATTGGGAAAAGCTAAAGAAATGTCACCATGGTTTAAAAAGTCTGGTTGACAAAGTCACGCTGGATTTTGACACAAAAACACTCCCACTGTCAGCATTTGGAATCTCAAACTCGAAGGATCAGACCCTGGCAGACTTTTGCACGGTGATGAAACAGTTTTATGGCAAAGTAAATATTATCCTAATGCCCGACAGCATGATGATCCTGGGTCCTAAACTAGTGTGTGAAAAGGTGGAGGGATCTATGATGGAGGTGTTTCATAAAGAGAGTAAGAAGTCTCCTGATCCGACACATCATGATCCATTCAAAATATCAGATCCAACCGGAGCCCATGCCTTAAATAAGGTTCCTCAGGGAATGTTTGACCAAACCAGAGACACAACCCTTGGTATAAGTGGCAAAAATCCAGGTAGTCCTGGTGGGACCCAGAGCATGAAGAAACCTTCCATGAAGCGAGATCTAGAAGACGGTGGAAAAACGGGAGGCGATAACGCTTCAGGAAACGAAGCAGATAGCAAGACTGATGAACCTTCAATCACAGCTACTTTACATGCCCAGAGTGACTGTCAGAACAAAGCAACAGTTCACAACCGGGTGGACCCAAGCGCAGATTTTTCTGGGCCACGTGAAGTCCAGCTACCAGACGTCCACCAACCATCCAAAGCCAGTGGAACTCAGAAAGTGCTTTTATGCCATGTGTGTCAGAATGAGGATGAAACTGTTCAGCAACGAGGATGCGGTTTTAATTTCTGCTCTCTGTGCGAGAAAGAGGTTCATACCTCCTGTAAATCTTGCTCACAGGAGCCTAAGAGCCTAAGGGGTATCAAAGGAACCATGGCGATTCGAGAATTAGCTGTCACGATTTCTGGATTTTATCGAGACACAACAATAAAGATTATCTACGATATACCTGATGGGATTCAAGGGGTAAGATATGGTAACGGAAGCTTCTGGTTGCTTCTGGAATATTTATGAGATTGTCATGTGATTTGGTCTTTCTGTAGGATGACCATCCCTGTCCAGGCGCACCTTTCAAGGGGAGAACTTTTGAAGCTTTCTTACCCAATAACGAAGCCACAAAAAAGCTTCTGCCTCTTCTGGAGAAAGCTTTTCACAAAGGTCTCACCTTTACAGTCAAAGCGGGATCATCTGTGGAAGGAAGCGAAGAGGGAACGGTAGTTTGGGGCAGCATTCCTCACAAAACCAGGATAGATGGTGGCTCTTCAAAGTGAGTATTAATATTAACTCAAGGTCATTAGGACTCTAACTGAACGTGCAGTTTCCACAACGGTTCTACTCACTTGGAAGCTTTAGGGAGATACTATAAGTTTCAAAAGTTACATTTATCCAGACCTGTGGTATATAATTCAATAATTCAATCGGCCCGGATATTCAGGACCACGATGTGACCATTCTGCCTTCTTCCTCTTCTTGTAGGCACGGATATCCAGACTCGAGCTACATTAAACGCCTGGCTGAGGCTCTGAAGGCGACCGAAGCTGAACAATAAGCCCAATGTCTTTTCTGTAATTAATTTAATTTGTGGTGGGATTACGTTGATATTTTTATATATGGCCAGTGCCAATTTGAAGGAAACTTTAAATAAAGTCCTATCAAGGTCATTATGAACCAACTGAACAAAACCAGCCAGGATTAATGAACTTAAAGCAGATATTGAGGTTTTATTTATGTTTCCACCATCAGATTCATTTGTACTCAACAAACACAACTGATACGCTTATAAAGAATCATTAACGGAAATTAGTTTGCGTGTTGAAGTTATTTACTTAATTTCACGGGATCTTTAATTAATTCGGTTGTGGTGACGTCTTCGTCTTTCGTAAGTGGTAGTTCCTTGCAAGGACGAAAGGGGGCGGAAGATAAACGCTCTATGAACCTAAACTTCTACTCGTATGCTTTTCAGAAACAATAACCCACAAAAACCAAGGCATCCTGTTAAAACCTTTGTGTTTGCTTTACGTTAATTTGCAGTTACAGAATTATAGAGGCAGACTGGGTTGCTCACTAGCCCAGGATCGGTAGTTTGGCAGTGTCAGGCCATTGAACCCTGGACCTTCTGCTCAGTAGTCCTAGTTCTGGTTCTGGTTCTGAATCTAGAAGCTCTCTGACAAAATGGACCGAGTCACCAGATGGTTATACTTGGAAGTGTACTGTTACTGACTGCAGCCCATCTGCTGTTTCATCCTTCTCCACCTACCTAACCCTTCTAATCATTGGTGGTGGCTCATAGTCATGGTTTTTGGAGCCCCGGAGGTGTGTGTGGGCTGGTGTGAGTGTGTCACTGAGGTTGGCGGTGTGTATCGGGTGTGTTCTGCGTGGACTGAAGACCTGACCAGAAGGGCTTATTACGATAATAGCTCTAGTTCTGGTCGAATTACTGCAAACGCGTAAGGTGCACCTGTAGTGGGCGTGACCAATCGCAGGCCATGTGGGTGTGGTCTACAAACAATAGGCGTGGTTTGGGAGTGTAAATACTGGTGCAGTTTGTTTTGTGGTTCAGACTCGGAGTGATGAACAGGAAGGGACCAGACAGCGCGACATGATAAGTACTTTAGGGACGGAGAGTAACAGTAGAGTAACAACTCTGGACTATTGATTGATTGATTGATTGATTGATTGAGTGACTGATTGATTGGTGATGAGTTTACCGGTGGATAGAGGCGGGGTGAGGCGCTGCAAGATCGTGGTGGTCGGAGACTCGAGCTGCGGGAAAACTGCACTCCTTCACGTGTTCGCGAAGGACTCGTATCCCGAGGTAGACACACACACACACACACACACACACACACACACACACACACACACACACACACACACACACACACACACCGGTCATAATCTGTATCAACAGAAAATCTAGAGTAGACACAGTTCATCTCCAGAAGAGTTTTGGATTTGTGTCCTGTATGTTTTGCGATGTGATGGTGAATTATTTGATAATTAATCAAAAAAAAATATTAAAAGAAAATACTGGGCATAAAGTACGCTGCCTATGGTCCAGAACTTCTGGACAGACCACGGGAAGCTTTTGTCTTCATCCTGGTACTTGAATTTGGGTTTTGAATTAATAAGGCACTGTTATAGTCAAGAACTCTAGAGCTTAATCAAGACCAAGATTTTTATTAGTCAAGTCCGAGTTTTGATTAAGGATTTTCTTTTCACCATGCAAGGATAATAATATAACAGTTGACCTGGCAACTAAATGAAGTTCCACCATGGAACTCCTAGTTGTTTCATGTAGCTTTGAAGTCTTGTATCACAGGCATCTTTAATAATCATTTTTAACCTAAAGGAACTCCCCCATTTTCAGGTGTCCGTGGTCGTAATTTACAGATTATTGCTATATTATAAACATGATTAGAATCAATAGACAGTTTAGTTTTGGGTCGTATTGGTGTTGTGCTCCTAAAGGTCTTCGCCTCATGACGCTGACTCACGCCTGACTCAGTTCTTTTCATTAACACACCCTTCATGAGAATGAGCTGCGAGAAAAGCCCGGTTGCGTCGTGCGTTTGTGTGCTGAGGAACGTCTAATTGACGGAGACGACCACTGTTGGGCCCTTGAGCAAGGCCCTTAACCCGCCATTGCTTGGATTGTACCTTGAATGGTTGCACTGATGTTTGGCTCACAGATGGTGCTCACGTTTATCCAAAAGGTGCACCGTGGGTTTATGGTCAGGATTGTTCTACCTCAAACCCAACCCATTTCAAAGGAACAAGAAAAGGATCCGAACGGTGAAATTTGGAAGGCGCGATTCTCTGTAAAAATGGAAAATGGAAACCATGTGTAGAGAACGTAAGGTGTTTTCGGCGTGTGTAGCATTCTAATCGTGTGTTTTCCTGACGTTCAGAGCTACGTCCCGACTGTTTTTGAGAACTACACGGCCAGCTTCGAGATCGACAAGCGTCGCATTGAACTCAACATGTGGGACACGTCAGGTAGGAGGAACCTATCGAACGCTCCTCAGAACACACGCGTGTATTCCTGATACGGGATCTAGCCGTGCAGCCAGGGAGATGCCAAAACCGAAACTACACGACTAAGCACAAGAGAGAAAAACAAGGGACCGGGAAGCAGGGAAAAAAAATACCACCAGCCGTAACAGGAGAAGGGACTAGTGCAGGTTTACACAACAAACCATACGACACAATAACAGACTGTCAGAAATTCTGGATTCAGCACCATGCGAGCCTTTAAAAACGTATCAGAGCTATGCCCCAGTGCCACCGATCGATCAGAAAGAATGATCAGATCTTCAAGCACAGCAGATCCGAAGGAGAACGAGGCTAAAATGACAAAGAATTAAAGTGTAGACCTGATTAGACGTTCCTTAAAACGGCGGATAAAGCAGAAAACCAGACGCCTGGCAGCAGAAAGAGAGACGGTGGAGACAGGAAGGGCTGGGAGATTGATCCAGAAACAGAGACTTTCCGTAAACCGAGACAGAGACACGCATTGCTGATAGTAACATGAAATCGACTCTTCAGTCTCTTAAAATCTTTCGTAGAATCTGATTTCTAATTGCTGAATGAACACAGGAGACACAAAGCCCCCGAAAAAGATCGCGATATCAGTTCTTTGATCATAATCAAACACGTTCTTTCGTTATGACTCCTCTTAACTGTGTAAGCCTTAACCTTACTGTGTTCATCACAACGTGCTATGAGCTTGTGTAACTTCTCGTCTCAAAAACGTCCCGTCACTAAGGGTGCTCCTAAAAGCTTGGGTCCAGGGTTTTAGGCGTGTGGTTTCCAATGATATTTCATAATGAATTGCTCTTGTAAGGAAATGAGAAAGCGATACTCTCTCTCACACACACACACACACACACACAAACATGACATTACAATATTGGCCAAGCAGCCCTTTATTAATTGATGAGGGGTATCAGATTTTACACACATCTGCACTGGTGAGGATGGGGGGGGAGTAGAGAGATTTTAAGCTTTGTGTGTGTGTGTGGTTTTCATGTTTATGTATCGTTATGAGGACCAGGCATTCCTCACCATGATATAAAACCAGAACAGTCGATTTGGTTCAGGTTGCTGAGGTCAAGGTGAGGGTAAGGTCGAGGTGTGTGGCGTTAACGACCTACGTGAACAAGCAAATGATCAATAGAAAGTTTTTACTATCATAGAAAACCGTATCTTACAACAGGAGAGTTCGGAGATGTTTCATGAGTTAGGAGGCACTCTGAGATTTGAACGAACCTTAGTTTGGATGGGGTGCCTGACGGGGAAGCTGGGCATCACGTGCAGATTTGGTGTGTTGGTTCGGGGACAAGCACTGCAACAGGGCGCACTCACGCCCATGAACGCAGCACATGATACTGTTATTATAAAACGTCGTTAATTAAGTATTGTGTTCCTCCTGTTATAGATCGGTGCATGCCAGAGACGGTAGTGTGTGTGTGTGTGTGTGTGTGTGTGTGTGTGTGTGTGTGTGTGTGTGTGTGTGTGTGTGTGTGTGTGTGTG
>JAUZST010027994.1:0-30027 GCA_034779995.1 Parotocinclus haroldoi | reverse complement strand
AAATATTATATATATATACACACAAATAATGTATATATTAATTATTGTTTAAAAAATATTATAAATCTTATATTCTGTTTGGTGTGATTACATATAACACAGCTACAAAATGTAATTCTGCCATTATACATTCCATGTAGTGAATTAGTATTATATAATGAATAATTGTTAACTGTGTTAGAAAAGGATTATATAAAAACTAACTTGTGTGAAAACAAACTGGAACTGGACCATGTAAAAAAAACTTAACAAAGCTGAAAACATGAGACAGCAAATGAAAACAGATGAGAAGAGCTGGCAAAATATGAAACAAAAATACATTAGAAGAGAAGATAGAAATGAAGAATGAAGAGGAAAAACAAGAAGACAAAACCAATAATGACATGAATCTGTTCTTAAATATGTGAAAATAAGACATCAGACAAAAAGAGCGATAAAAAGTAAATAAAAAGGCACAGGATGAGAAGAGTAGAGACAAAACTAGAGAAAAGTATTGAAAAATAATATGATGACACCCGAGAAAAGAGAACAGGGGAGACAAGTTAAGAGTTGAGAAAGGATAGATGAGAAAACACAGAAGCAAGAAGAGATCAGAGATGAGAAGAGTCGAGGTGAGATAGAAAAAAGTGGAATAAGATGAAATATAAAAAGATGACATCATAACAGATAAAAGCACAAGGAATATGATCTAAAGCACAACTTTATTCTGAAAAACTAGTGGAGTAAAGTATTGAGGTCACTGTGAATTATTTACACAATGGGACGTGGAGGAAGTGGATTCACCCTTAATGAGCATGAAATCGCCTATGCTTGGAAATTCCTCCTATGTGTTTTACCACCAAGGAGACTTGGCATGTCAAATATTATTTAAACAAATTTAGAATGACAACTTTCTGTTCCAGATACAACTTTCGGGAACATGCACTGCAGTTCTGCCGTATCAGGAATGAATTAAAGTTATAGCAAGTTAAAGTGGCTTTCAACTGCAAAAACTTGCATAGGTACAAGCTAGCCTAAAGTTCTCCTCCTAAACATGGTGGGAGGTGCTGTTGAGATAGTCTAACACCTCAGTATCACTGCTGGAGTCTTAGGAAACGCTAGAAGAAAATACTTTCTCTCAATTTACATTTACAGGGTCCAACAAGGTCGTTTTTAATAGAGTGGACAATGGGGTTCTGACTATTAAAAACAGGGTGAAAGGGGGATAGTAAAGTATTCAGACTGACAGCCTATAATTGCAGAACTCCAAAAGGCACCAATATGGTTATGTGGAACTCATAAAACGGACAATAAGTGTAGAAACAAGGAGGTGGTTTTAATGTCAAGGCTGTTCGCTGTAGATTTCACAAGGATTTTCTAGTGAAAAAATAACTAGCTTACTGACATACTCTTCAACCAAGGTTTATTTTCTCGTAATATGAGTTATATGATAACATCACCATCCAGTCGGATTAATGTTCTCGCCAGTGTTACGCAAGTCTACCCACTCTGAGTGTTTCTCCTGCTTCTCTCTGGAACTTTTCGGTTTCCTTTACGTTACTTGTGTGAGTTTATTTTGCTTTTTGATCTGTGGAGTTGACACAAGTGTGCAAGGAAGCTTATTTGGTAAGCTCCAGTTGCAACAGAGCTTAGGCTTAGCTAGCGAAAAATACTTTGAGCACATAGTCCAGATATCCTAAATCTTCAGGACATGCAGCATGTTTGCTGAACATGAGTGAAGAGCAGTGTCTGATTCTCATCGTGTTCTGCATGCTACTTTGCAGGTGTTGAGGAGTTCTGGCTGTGTTCTGCTAGTTTTCAATAGTTGGAGCTTGTGTTGTTTGGAGTTCCAGTGCCAGAGTGGTGGCGTCATGGGCATGCAGACACTGGGTGGCTTGGTGACATCAGCCATCGTGGGGACCAGAGCCAATAACACTACAATGATGATATGAGAATGACTAGTATCTAAAGAAATAAACACTGTCAGAAAGGAGAGTTATAAAAAGTTAACAAGATGTTTACATGATCATTTTGGAATGCTGTCCATCAAATTTGTGATGTTTGGCCCTACAAAAGACCGAGAGTTTCAAACTGCAGAGTGCCCTATTCACTATTCTATTCACTGTTGGCCTATACAAGCAAAACCATCACATTAACACACTAACATAATCGCATGTCACACAAAATTGTGATTTCTCATAGACGTACCTAATAAAATTTATATTTTGTTATTTTATTCTTCAGATTTTAAATTGCTATTAAGAAATGTTGTGATGCAACAAACAATATAAGGCATGATGGAAACATAACTGAATTCTTAGTTTTAAACCAGAATTGAATGCATTTCATTAAAGTCTATATTGTCTGAGGGACTGCGGTAGCCTGGCGGTTAAGGTACTGGCCACAGTTGGGTCCTTAAGCAAGGCCCATAACCCCCCATTGCTTGAACTGTAAGACTATACCAGTGGCAAGTCGCTCTAGATCAGGAAGTTTGCTAAATGCCGTAAATGTAAATGTCTGTGTATGTCTTTAGTATCAAATAGGAGCAGGAATAGCAGGAATTACCCACGTGGGTAAGGGGGTTAAATATGCTTAGCTTCCGTATGTAAAAAAAATGATGGAAATAAAAACCTCAGTAATGGCAGCACAGATAGTCAGCATAGATCCAATGTACTGGAGACCAGGTTTTGAATGTTGCTCTTGCTTACTGTTTGTATGAACTGAAAGTTTTCCCATTATGTCTGGCTGGGTTTCCTCTGACTACACTCTACAAATTCCTGCTACAACATATGCAGTGTTTCCATTTCCTTCACATATAGTTTTACTTCGTTTTTACATGATAACAATCACTAATCGGTCAAATCAGCAGCAGATCAGCAAGTAGATTATGTTCCAACGGACGTCTGGCCCCTGACTACACCTTTTACTTTCACTTTATTCAGTGCTTAATTTTGTATTAATTTAGTACTAGAAGAAAGAGGCTGTTAGGCAGTAGGAAGCAGGTGCTCCTCTGATTAACTAAACCCTTACATTTGAGTGGTACAGCCCATTCCACGGATAAGAGGCAGGCAAAAGGGGGTCAATCAGAAATGCCCATGTCCTTATTCAGCTTTTTGATCCAGGCAAAACCTTGTACTATAAAAAATAATGAATTCTGAGAATAAAGCATATTGACTGTGGTGCAGTTGTTAATGCTGTCACCTCAAAACCCCCAGAGAAGTTTGAGTCTCAGTCTCCAGTTACCTAAGTGGAGCTTGTATGTTTCCTCCCACATTCTAAAGACGTCTTAGGTCAGTTGGCTTCTCTAAAGTAGCCTGTTCATGTGCTGTGTTTCACTGGAACCATGTACAGGATTGGTTTCCATTTCACACCCCCTATCCCAGCAATAAGCAAGATTGGAAAGTGAGTGAGTGACTGTGTTCTAATTTCCTCCCACTTCCTAAAAAAGTGGCTTGACCTGAAATGAATTGTTTCCTACATTATATAGTGCTCAGTATGTCCGCAAGCAGGAACAAACCACGAGTAATACCTTGAAGTTATGCTTTCAGTTCAGTCGAAAAAGTATATAAATATTTATATAAATTCTTAGAAGAGTTTTTCACCTAATTCTGAAGTGATCTTCCTTCAAAAACTTGCTTTGCCGGGTCATTTAGTATCATACACTTTTTCCTCATTTATCTTTACCCATGTTTCCATTTGCGCTCTCCTTTCTAGAAATTCTTGTTTCTTTGTCATTCATAACGGTTTGATGCCTTGGGCCATTGATAAATTACAGTGTTGTCTACAGAAAAACAGACACTGGATTCAGTCATGCAATTATAGTTTATAAAACAACCTTAAAGAGCCTTGCATGTCTTTTTATAGTTGTGGAAGAAGCCTACACTTATAAATACTACACACCATTCCCCCACCCCCCAAAAATACTGAAAACCAGACATTGTTTTGGTATTACCACATGGCAACAGCAGCTTTGCATGATGTAGAGCAAGCAGAATAACAACACTAATAGTATAGACATTTCAGTCTTAGCTGGTGTGATACCTGATGATACTGAAATATTAAGCTAATGCTATCTAAGGGCTCAGTCAGTGTTTTTATATCACTTCCACAAACCACGTTTCATTCACTGCTACTTCTTGTTATTATTCTGAACAGAACTGCTATTGTGTGTTCTCAGAGGTTGTCTGTTTTGCAAGGTCAGCCAAAAAGGCCTGTCACAAGGTACATGGATTTAACATGAGCACGAGCTGAACAAATCAGCTAACAATATACCAAACTTAAAGGATTGGACACTACATTGCTAAGAGAAGTAAATGCAAATAATGTTTCCCTTTTACAGAATAAAATCCCATTTTCATTTCCATCTGTTCTCACTTACAGATAGTTCCTCATTTGAAAGTCTCCGGGGTTTTCATTTTAATTTTGCATTTCTTCTGTCACCTCAAGGTGTCAAAATTCAATTCTTTGTAATCCACCTTCTAAAAAAGTTTATTGTTAAGCATACTCATCTTTTACAATTACATCAAGCGAGTACATGTATACCAGATGGTTACCACCTTCTTGGTAAAATGTGGGTAAAGTACTTTCCTTTTGTAATTATTTCTATTTTTGTTTATTTAATTTTAAAAATAAAAGGGACAGATGTGTCAAGTATATATATATATATATATATATATATATATATATATATTCAATTTATCATTCTTCAGCCTGTAGCTAAAGAGCAAGGTGTTTGTGCAGTAATGAATTCTAGCATACAAATAATGTGCTCCAATCAGGTTTTAAGTAAACTACATCGTAATTACTGCTGGTTTATACACTGCAGTCGTTATCTCGGTTTCAGTGACACTGTACGTATGGGCACCAATGCAATACTCGTGGGATTCATGGTCACAACCCCTATCCAGTCCTGCAATGGCTTCCATTTAGGGTACAACCTATTACAAAAGGCTGAGTGTACTTGTGAGTGTTTCTTGTGTGGGCTGACATGTTGGTTAAAGAAGATGCGTGTGATTACAAATGTGTGCTTTGTTGTACATAAGGGTAATGTTTATCCTAATAACCTGATGCATTCTCATTTACAGGTGCATGTGATGTGAATTAATTAAAAAAAAAATTGATTGTAAAGTCCTGGTACTCTATGTTATCGCTAGGCTGGATATTCAGCCCCAATTTATATACATTTCTATCACGGGATTGAACATAAAAATACTCAACTATAGTTAATATAAATAAACCTAGTGGTTAATTGTCCTAAGAGCAGAGCTGGAATCATTCGGTTTACCAAAACAAATAACCTCACTTTGATTCCCTCAGCCAAAAGCAAACATTATTAATATCCGGAGGTTATGTCATCCCAGTCCTGATGGTTTTGGTGTCATGCAGTCTGTTCTGGGCACCAGAGTAAAATTCGTCTTTTCAGTTCACTCGATGTTTGGCATGGTGACTAAAGGCAATGACGGGCCAAATATGAACCCACAAGAACTCATGGGCGCTGATGCCGGTTCACGGCTGAACATCTTTATACAGCTGACGCAATGTTTTTACACCCAAAACCCAGATGCAAACATCACTGAGGAAACAAATATCACAGAACAACTCTGAATCCATGATGAAATTGGACTGTATAACTCATATATGACATCTGTTAAGACGCTTTGTCTTAAATAAAAAAACATGATATAATAACAGGATACATGAAGTAATGTAATAAAAACAATGAAGAATGGTCCATACATCAAATTCAGAGCATTTTAAAATTGCATTATGTCTGAATATATATTTAACTGATTTAATTACTATTTGGCTGCATCTCGCTTACAAACCAAGGTGCATTTAGGTCCAGCTTCCCTGAGGGCAAAAGCAAATGTTAATATGCATGCAATATGTGCTGCACATTTAGTTTAGCATTAAAAACATCATTTTACCAAAGAGATGGATGTTGGTTAAAGGTATCGTTAGTGGATTTGGCAGATAAAACCACGTTTTACTGAAACACAGGGACAGTTTTAGTACCTAGTTAAGAATTGACTAGCCCCTTGACACACAGACAAACACCCCCTGTCCGTTTAGATTGGATAATGGTGGGCTACGTCATTAGTTTTTGTCATGTTTACAGAGCTTGTGTTTCCATTCAAAAAGTTCAACCGCATTTCTGCCAATTTGGAAAACGGGAATGAATCAGCGCTAATGTGTAAAGCTTGAAGGTCATCCATTGCACAGCTCTGTTACGTTGCCACCATTTCCAATGTTTCAAAACACCCATCCATCCATTATCTTCCACTTAATCCAAACGGGGTCGCGGGTCAGCCCGTGCCCACCCGGCAACTCTGGGCAGGAGCAACCGTAGAGGACGTGCACCGCCAATCTATTGTATGACACACACACAGAGTTACACACTAAGGGACACCTTTAGCGACACCAATTAAAATAACATGCATGTCTTTGCACTGTGGGAGGAAACAGGAGTGCCCGGAGTAAACCCACACAGACACAGGGAGGACCCAGGCCGCTTAACCCTGGAACTGAACCCAGAACTTTCTTCTGTGAGGCAGCAATGCTACCCACCGAGCCGCCCTATTTCAAAACACACACATTCAAATGTGCATTAACATTGGCACAAATGAATGTTATTTTACATGTTGCACTTAGAAACCCATAACTGCATAATAATTTAGTGCAGGTTTTGTCCAAACACTTTTCAGTGATTAGCCATTACATTAGAACCACACCTGCTTATTATTCCACGGATCTTATTTGTGCCACCAAGCCCCTGGTCTGTTGGGTTCAAGGTGAGGCCTCCATGGATTAGATGTTTCTGCAGAACATCTCAGATGCTTGATCGGCTTGAGATATAAAGAATTTTCAGACTAAGTCAACAACTTCGCCTCTTTGTTCCTCAAACCATTCCTGAACATTTTTTTCAGTGTGGCAGGGCACCATATACTGCTTAAAAAGACGTCAATGCCATTGGGGAATAACGCTGCCATGAAGGGGTGCTCTGTATGTGAACTCCTTTCTGTTAACGTTCTGCCCGTCGCTTCACCCGAATTGTTTTTAAAAAGGGATTAGAATAGTGGTGTAACTAAGGAATTGCGGGACAAGGGAGAGGAATCAATGCACTAGTAAATGAGATGGCTAGTAGCACAACCCAAGCTGGTTTGGTGCAAATGTGGGAAGTGAGAAAATCTAAGAAACACTTTAAAATCTGAAACTAATTAATAAAGTTTACTCTGATCTCTTTGTGTGTCAGACAAAAAAAACCCAAGCAGAAACCTAAAAGATAGATTATTTTTAATCTTTACGTTTCTGGCTCAGTGTGTCGTAACATTGTGAGATCAGTATCAGTTTTGGCCAAGATTTTTATTGTGCCGCATCATTCATGGTCACATAATGTCATGTTTAACGTAGCTTTGACAAATAGCTCTAACATTAAGGTGAAGAAGTAAACGTTCTGCACTGCCTCCATCCCTTGAAAAACAACAGTTCTCCATTTAAAGAGAGAGGGAGAGACAGCTGGCAATTACCCACCATGCTCTGTGCTAGATAAAGTACTGGTCATTAACACATGAGATGCAGTTTCTGCTCTTAAAGGACTTAATGTGAGCGTATCTTTAGTTGCTATTATTATCCCTGCTATTATTACTCTTATCACCACAGCTATTTCAAGAACAGCATTTCACTGATCATTAAATTCTCGTTTCCATCACCCACTGTGCTAACTTTCAAAGTGAGGGAGGCAGGAGTGGACCAGACAGCCTGTCAGGTCTGCAACACATTTTCCACCTGCAGAATCATAATCCGAATCATTACGAATTCATTCCTAGATGGCAGCATGGAGCAGAACTTAGACATAACTCCATATCCCGAGGGTCACTTACTGCCAGTGGGGATGTTTGGCATGTTCTTTCCTGTGTCCCATGGATAAACTTTGCATAGGTTTCCTCAAATAGTCTAAAATATCCAAAAGGAGTGCACGTTGTTTCTGGAACTGGCTCTCACAAGCCTTATGAGAATTAAGTATTTCCTAGAGATTTAGAAATCGTTTAAATTCCAGGACAAAAATCTGAAGAAAAGAAACTGCAGTCAGCAGTCATCACACAGTGCTTTGCTGGAACTACACGCTGGAATTTTATCAAATATGACATCCTAGTCATGGACAGGGCACCAGTCCATTGCATCCGTTTCTTAATAATGCCTCATGACTATCACATTTCATGCCCCAGTCAGGACCCTCTAGAACTGCTGTTTCCAGCAGCTGGTTCTTATCACTGAACCACCAGTGCTGTTCACCAAACATTAGATTTAATTACATATTAATGACGTGTATACATTAATATTAATAAACTGATCATGCATAATCTAAGCAATAGTTTAACAAAATGCATTTCCATAACTTTTATTATTACATTAAATAGAAGAACACAGTGGAACCCCGGAATTCATACACTTCTTCACTGGAACAAATTGGACTTCAAACAATCAGTAAGAAAATTTTTTGCGGCCAAAATCAAATGAACATTTCAATCTCGAACATGGGCACCCTAAATAAATCACTCAGTGGTGCGATCTTCCAAAAACAACGCCCACTATTTGGCCATAATGCACCAATTGTCACCGATTTGGCTCTGGAGTTTCACTTTATTGTCACTTTATATTTCAATATTTATTATATATTTATCGTTTAAAATAATAATAATAATAATAATAATAATAATAATAATGAAGAAAAATGAACAACTACAGCATAGAAAAATCATAAATACGCGAAATATTACAGAAACTTTGAGAAATGATACTTTGACTAATAAGGGAACTTATTTAAAGGACTTCATATAATAAATTATATCGATTGTCAACCCAAGCCTAATGAAACACAAACTTCTGAGACTTCAGGACGTCTGTAATACACTGACTCATACAGTACAGATGCTTGTCATACTGGTTTTAATATGCTGTTTGATGATTTAGCATAAATCATTTATCTGGGAGGTTGAATAAAGCACAGCAATCAACTTAATTAAGGAACATAGTTCGATCTTATGAACAATAGTTATATTGTTTGTACTTTGAGGAACAACCATGAATCTGTAGAGTGTTTTCCTCGCCCTGCACACAGAGCTGAAAGGGTTTTGTACTACTGACGTTCCTATAAAGCAAATCACAAATTAATTCACCCAAGGTTTTTCTCATGTTCCTTTGTCTTTCCATAGAATCTCCCGATCGATTTCGACCTAATGCGACGTATCCAACTGATCAGACACGCTCCCTACGAATGCATGGCAGCACCTGCACATGGTGGGACTTGTGACAGCTGAAATTGAAAAATCACACACCCTTAACACACCTGGCATTTCAACCCTGTTTGACACGAGGGCTGGTGAGCGACTGCATGCACGGCATGAGAGGAATGTTTCTTTGCTAATTACACAACGCGCACCATGACTAAGACACTAACACACTTTTATCTTTGCGGCTATCTGTTGCGGTATGAGATCAGTGGATACTCAGCATCTTATATAGTGACAGGAACAGGCTCTTCCACTACAAGTGACAAACGTACAGCTTGTGACGATGCACGTACTCATTTATTATACCTTTGTAGGTACGTAGGACTGACTTATGCTATGGATTAGCAGCTATGTGCATCTACACTGTCAATACAAAAGAAGCAGATTAAAGGGCAGAACTGGGACTTGGTCTAAATCTTTCCGTGTTGTGGTACCATAACGGCTAAGCCACCGCTGTCCTGGATTCGAAGAGTGGGAAATAAATAAATGAACAGGGTTTTGTCAATGACTTTATAATATCAATTATATATACACAAGTACAACTTCAATTCTCAATGGAAATACTGATTTTCTAAAATTTAAAAACAAACATCTATGGCAGTTTGTGTGATATCAAAACTTAACAGACTAATACAAAAACACATGTAATTTAACCTGTGTAGCCTAAATCTTCTTTCAAGTCACAGAAATAAATGTCCTGAAGTGACTCTATTTGCCGACATGCATTTTTTTTGCATTGTTCTATTTATCTGTCATTATTTACTTTGTTTTACGATTAACATAAACTTAATTATTTCAATTAACATCTAAGCCACCCAACTAGGATGGGTCAGTCTTGGCTTCCCAAGGTTTCTTCCTTACATCATTCTGGGAGTTTTTCCTTTCCACTGTTGCTATAAGCTTGCTGAATGTGATATTGGCCTTTTAAGATAACAATGCTGTAAAGCTACTCGGAAACAATGCTCCATTTTTAAAAAGCGCTATATAAATAAGTCTAACTTAACGAAAAACGGGTATCTCCATGACCATGACCAACGTAACCATCATACGACATCTGCGCTTTCTACATTTTTCTCAACAGATCTGTATGTTCTGATAACACAGTGGGACAGAGCCTCAGGTTCGTATTTGGTTTGAAGTGTCTAGTGCATACGTGTTAGCGTTCGAGCATCGGTGCAGATAGAAAGCCCACAGCAAAGCTTTCAAATGAAGCCAAGCGTAATATAAATAATGTTTCAAAGATGAAGAGGAATGACTTCTCATAGCTAATATTGTAATGTGTGTGTCTCGTATATGATAACAACAACCCTAATGTGATTCGCATTACCGAGACACGAACAATCCTGTTATATTTACAGGAATGCACGAATGACAAATGTAGGCAACTTAATTAGTAAAGGACCGTGGAACAATGCTTATGTGATTCTAAAACAGAAATGTACAACGGTATCAAGATAGATAACATGCAAACTCAAAGTACAAAGGATAAAACCATGTACTGAGGGTGTAGGCAGATAAAGTTCTTAGTGCTGCTTTACTTGAAACTGAGTATTACAAGAGCCATATTTTCCATGTTTAAATATTTGATGCATCATATTAGGTACACACAACTTTCATGAACAATTAATAATAGGCATGTTATCAGTTGGCTACCATACAGTTTAGGGCACAAAATTAAACAAATACACAAGTTTTAATACCTTCAATAGTCACAAATGACTTTAACAGTCAACCTGAAGTAGGGTTAAAAAACTCATTTCATTTGGTACAAAACAAGATCAAAGGACCAATTGTTGAACGTGAGTGGCAAAGAGCTCAAAAAAACGACTACATATTCTTACAATTTTAGCAATAACTACATTCGAGAGTTTACTAAGGTACAAGGCCAAACCTCAATTAGACAATGTAATCATGATTAACTTTGGCCTTTACAATCAGAGTAAAACTTGACAGAGCGGTTTTAGAGGTACAGCATGTGATTGTTCGCAATCAAAGACCTTTTTGTATGTTGGTAAAACCCTCAGTCTGGAACTGTCTGAAATGACATTTTCATAATCCAGCATGAACCAAACCACAATTAAAGCCTTGTTGTCCAGACGGAGAAGTTTTGGGACAGTAGTAACTATTCCAAAAAGTGGCATCTGGGCAAAATCTCTCATCTGTAAAATAACATCTTCCAAGAATTACTAATTTGCCTGATCTGAGCAACGGTCTCCATCAACAGAGTGCAAAACTGGAACTGTCATCAGAACATCAGGATGGCCACTGAAAAAGAAAGAATGACCCTCCAGAATTATTCAACTAAAACACTCCATATACAGATGTACAGGCTCTGTGTCTGATTATGGGTTTGGACATGCTTTGTGTCCTGATGTCACCGTTTCTGGTTGTTTTTTTTCCCCCAATCAATGAAGTAAATGTTAATCAACCTCAATAGCAAGCAGCTGTAGAAAATCCAGTCATGAGCCGAAGCTAAAACAGTTTCAGACTGAAAGGCATTAGCTAGCTTTCAGCAATAAGCCTCAGTTATCAGTTTCAGTAGCAAAGTTGGTGTGCTACATTCAGAGATTTTAGTATTTTAAGTCATGCTAAATCTCTCAGAATTATGGTGCAAGACCAAATCCAATCAGCGATGTAACACAAACCTTTTGTTTCCCCTTTCCTAGAAAACCACAAAGCTGTATATCTGAATGTCCAGTGAACATCTGAATGTAATTATTAGCATAACTGGGTTGAATTACCAGAGGGGCAGACATTCAGACTGGAAAGTCTTACATTTAATATACCATTTATCTCCTAGGTTGTGTGCTTTGGGCAAAATTTTGTAACGGCTCTTTAGAGAGCATGTAATGCGCTACGTGGGGTGAAACTTATATGTGGAAAGCAAAGCCATTTGGTATTCAGTCCAACTTTAGTATATCTGAAAACAATCCCAGTTAGAAAGCATTCGTCTACAGAAACTTTTTCTTTCATATCTTAGGTTTCCACATTTAAATCGGCAAAGTTATTCAATTATAAACACACTGTCTAAGGAACATTGTTTAACTACAGACCATATGGAGCTTTCATTTTCATTGTAATGCCAAAAGAGGAAAGCACTGTCGGTAATCTGTTGCCACAAAATTCGAAGCATACAATTCTCTACATTGTCAGTGTGTGCTATAGTATTACATTTTCCTTTCACGGGATCCAGAGGACAATTACTTCTGCTGCACCGCTTTTACAGTTGGCACTAAGCATCCAGTCTACGAGTAGCGTTCCCCTGTCTTCTACTAGTGGTAGATTTATCCGGCAGACTGTCATAATACAAAACGTGATTCTGTTTGCCATTTTTTCGCCATATTTTCACTGCTACAGAGTTCAGTAGTGGTGTTCCTGTGCCACTCAAGACAAAGCTTGGTTTTACGCAGGGTGCTCTTAGTCTGTTGTGCAGTTCAAGCTGAAACCCAATCCAACCTGCTCTCAATAAACAGTTCTCTTGCTGACTAGGGACCATTTTCGAAACAGGTAGTGAGTGTTGCAATGAAAAAAGCCCTCAGCAGCGCTCATATATGCCCCCGAGTGGCTGCTGATTCTCTAAAACTTTCTAAAACTCGTAGGTGTTTCCACTTTGCAAGTTGAACAGGGCAGCTGAAACGGGGCAGAAATTTGACAGACACATGAAAGTGCCGTTTTCACACTGACTGAGCTCTGCACTATGTTTTCCAATGCTAATACTTGGTATCCATAGCTTTGTTTATGCAACTGTTAACCATGGGTGTGACTAGCATTGTAGTCGAGATCGTCAGAGCCGAGTCCAAGTCAATTCCAAGTCTTTTGGTAGTCAAGTCAGAGACTGGACTGGGGTACTACTGGGTGTGACTATAGCCTCACAAAGGGTGTTCAGTAACCTATGGACATTATAGAATCTTAAGAACTGTAAACATGCATTCTGAGAAACTCGAAATATCTGCAGATGCGTCACTGCAATATGAGATCTTTTCAGTCTAGTACAGGATTCAGAAGTGCCACTCTAATCCTGATGGTATGACATGTCAATTAAATAAATGTCTTGACATATTCCGTACAAATGTTCAGCATGATTTTCATTTGTTCAGACGTCCATGTTTGGCTCCAGGCTGGGCTTTCCATACACCAATGCTCCAATCTATACTGCTCACTAAACTTAGACTAGCCCCTAATTTTTGTGAGCAGTGTAATATATTCCCTTACACTGATTTTTGGCACGTTTTATAAACGGACACTGACAATCCAATCCTACAGGCAGCCAAGCCTCTACAATCATATCAAACACAATTACGGTGCTAAAACACATTTGCCGTTGTTTATTTAGCTATAAATCGCAATAGATTTTCCAAACAGGAGCCAATTACATTTGAGGTGAAATATTTCCAAATACACAGAGAAGCATGGTATTGGTGTTTTTGGTAGCCTGCCTCATTCATTCCACACGACAGTCTGCTATGGCAACCAGTTATGCTAACTTTAATGTCTGTTAAAGATAAATTTAGGAACAGTGAAGACAGTGTATAATGCTACATTATATAAAATATCTACAATTATATTTTATTTCTTAAAAATGATCAACGTTTTTTTTTTAAAGAATTTTAAATTGTATTGTGACTGAGGTGATGGAAAATTTCAGTCTTCATATTCTGAAGCTAGCGACGCTCTGAATGCACATTGAAGCACATCTGGTTACTCGGTACATATACCTTGGTGTTTCAGTGCCAGGAAACCAACCACAGGACTTTTGGTGACAGGAACACGTGCACAATGAGCAACTCGATCCTCACCTTGCCAGATGAGGGATACAAATCTGTGTGGCTCAGCAAGAGAGCTGATTTGTGGTGCTAAGTCACTCTGGTTTGTATCCTCGCCAGAGTTTCGGGAACAGTGGCTGGGGTGGTGTCACATGTATCCTTGTTAGAACAGATGTGTGTACATGGTCCCCATGTATTTTCATTGGATTCTTTATAAAAGGACTTATTTTAGGTAAAGAAATGTCTGTACTTTTTAAGGTTGTTGTTTAGTGCATGTAAATGTACCCTCATGGCATGCATAAACGAGCCACTGGCCTGTTGTTTTTACTTCACGTTATAAGGAAATCAATTAGGTGGTTACATAACAAGCAAATGACCAATCGACCACATGTGACCATCAGTATCTCGAGCTGGCACACTCGGGATGCTGTTCTCTTTGCGTTTCACATTGTTAGCAGGTTACGGCTGTCCTGAGACTTGTACACGTACAGTAAACATCTGGTTTGGAACGGATTTTCCGAACCTGAGCTGTCAGCAGCTAGTGAGCTTTTCCAAATCACTGTGCTTTTGAAAAATAATTCTGTGACCATAGAAACAGCTGAATGGCTTTTTAAAGATGCTGTTTGATTTTATTTATGCATTATATAAGCAACTCGCTCATTTGTACCTGTAATTAATGCCAATTTATTAGCCATTAGCTTACTGGTCTGCCTCAAGCTGTCCAGGCTGCTGCATGCAGATGACTGGAAGCTACACAGCTGGTTAGATAGCTTCCTGTTCCCTCCTGCATGAAATACATTGAAATGATTGGTTAAATATACTGCTGCTAAA
Source organism: Parotocinclus haroldoi (assembly GCA_034779995.1). Classification (NCBI taxonomy): domain Eukaryota; kingdom Metazoa; phylum Chordata; class Actinopteri; order Siluriformes; family Loricariidae; genus Parotocinclus; species Parotocinclus haroldoi. The sequence continues at coordinate 15,164 of JAUZST010027994.1, read as the reverse complement.
GTAATGATATGATAAAATACATGCTGAGACCTATACAGCACAACCTCTGTGTGACTGTGGTGGCCTAGTGGTTAAGGTACTGGACTATAGACCTGAAGGTCCAGAGTTCAAATCCCATCTCTGCCCCAGAGCAAGGGTCTTAACCCACAATTGCTTGGATTTTAAGACTGTATTAATTGTAAGTTGCTCTGGATAAGGGCATCTGCTAAATGCTGTGCCACAAATGTAAGTACGCAAACAATATAATGCTAACTTTATTTGCAAGTAGCCTTATAAGCTGGCATGTGGACATGGTACCATTTCCAATTACATAACATTGAAGCTCTAAAGCTATTCCATGTCATGTGTGTAGTTTCTTGGTCCAAAATTGCAAAATTCTTTCTTTTCTCTGTGTATATGAAACATTATTTTAAATGGTCTTTCAGCAAAGTGGGAATTAAATCCATTTAAGTGTACATATCACCATTTAGCCCTTTCACTTTAAGCAATCATTTTGGTCGTGAAAAAATGTATGTTGCAAAGTAAGCTTTGTTTCAGGCTTGGACGCGCTGTCCCCATTTTTTGGTGCACGTCAGTACAACAGTGCTTCACAGGGTCACAACATTCCACCGGATTGGTCCCCGAATACAGGCCGACCCCACAAAGCCTGCTATTGTCATTGTAGACATCAGAGCTGAACTGCTTAGACTTTCACCCAGTGCAAGTAGCAAGTCTCAGCTAGACAAAGAAAGAGACAGACATCATCAGTAAGCAGATAAGCTTGCTTCCTCGGCTTAGTCCGTGTCGATGTATGACGCCTCTACGACGCAAATCTCAATACATTCTGACACGCACACAACCACCCCTACAGACGTGCTCTCGGGGACGGCCTGAACAGGCCTCATATTCATGAACAGGGTGAAGAATGGATGGCTTTTCATAGGCTAAAACAGTTCTTTCTTTACTTGATGAAAGCGATGCATGTATTAACGAGAGTACATGCAAAAGTATAGGCTGAGACAGAAAATGCTCATGTTGGCCGCACATTTTGTTGAGAGGAGAATCACACCGAACTGATTAGGCCAATCTGTGTCCTTAGGCAGTGACGGTTTGTGTGTGTACGTCCATGAGCAAAACAGGAACAGATGACGAGAGATGAAAGACAAGAGCACAGGGTAAAGTGAAAAAAGCCTTTATCGCTGAAGATCAAGGAATCAAGTTAATGCGCAAAGTTTTTCCAAGTACAGGTCTTCAGCTTTGCAGGAGCTACATCTAATAAAAGTCAAAGGATTCAAGAGCATAGACCACTGATTGTTTTATATCCAAAAAGAAATAGACTGCTCACAAAATGAAGGGATGTTTCGAAATGAACACGAAGAAAATCCCACAAGAACTGCTGGATAATCTGGTCCTGTCCATGCCCCATCACTGTCAGTGTGTTTTGGCACTCTTGGGTGACCGTACACCCTACTGAACAGTCAATGTGGGGGCACTCTGGTCCTGTTTAACATGCTTCTGTTCACCCACATAAATACATCACTTCTTACTCAATCACCATGATTGAGTTTGCATATAATTTGCTTAATCGAACAACTTTTCGACTTTTCATTAGCTTTTCTGATTATCTTTTTTAATGACAAAAAAAAATAAATATTCTTTTTAAAAATATCGTATGTGTAATAACATTAGATACTGATGAAAGCAGTAGCGTAGCCTATGCTAAGGTACACAACACAGCCAAGACAAGCAGTGCCTTTCTGAGGGCAATCGCTAAGGATGGGCAATATGATGATATTTTATTGTATCGTGATAAATTTTGTTATTTCTTATCGTACGGAGGAAATCGAGAGCTTAAAGAACGCCGAGCGACTGCATGTTTCATCATAAAGAGTCTAATTAGTCTGTTTAATTGGATGATGTGCAGCACATTTTAAGTATAAAACATTTTACTAAGTATGGGAAAACCAACCACCATGTTAAAATACTCGTACATGAGTAAAAATAACAGATCTGTACGCTACAAAACACAGACAAATGGAACAAGTGAGCCTATATGTGACGTCGGAGATACAACGCTATTTTGAGTCATATAATTGAAATCTGCGTGAATTATGGCACTTCTGGATCACACAGCTTTCATGACGTCAAGACGTCATCCTTTCCATCCTTTCCATGCAAAACCACATGCTGCACAAATTATGGCATGGCTGTGCGAGAGGAGAGTACAGGTACTGGACTGACCTGGCTGCAATTCTGACCTGTCTCTAATAGTGTGTGGAAAATTTTGAATTCAATTGGAAAGTTGCTTTGAGACAGGCCCAGTGTAAAAAGCGCTATAGAAATAAATATGAGCTTGGTTTTGGCATGTCTATGCTCATTACAACAGATGTGTACATTTTCCAGCAGTGAAAGATAAAAAGTACTTTTATTCAATCATTCTTATGGATGCACAAACCTCTGTACTTTTTATAGTTGTTTTTATCTGTGTGTATGTACCTTTATGGTCATGGCTAGTTTGGGTTAGGATGGAAAAAGCTACAGACCTGTTGTTTTAACTTCATATTAAAAACGTGAAATTGGGGGGTTACAGTGAAGAAATAAAAAAATAATAATAATAATTTAAATAAAAATAAAAATCGACCAGACGTGACAATGAGTATTTTAAGTTTCTGAATTGTGTATCATATGGAGATCTGCCAGTCCCCAGGCCAAACATCACACAGAGCGCAACATCACAACGGCTAGTGGACTTTGATCTCTGCATTGATTGCTGAAGGGTTTGAACTTGATTCTATATCTCTATGCTAAAACTCTACAGTGTATGCTGTTGGGCATGTGTGCAGTCGATTAGCGGCCATTACTATCCTTCTCAGTACTGAACCTCAGAGTTCTGCTTTCCAAGAAAAGAATTTCCAGCTCAGTAACCCAGGATTAGTGAGTCAGTATTAAGTCTTACAGCTCATGGCTCTGACAGTGCACATGTGCACCCTCTCCTATGTGGAGCAATGAATTTTTTAAAATGCATGCAGAATAAGATCAAAGTGAACTATTCTCATTTCGATTGTTGGTATGCAAGCAAGAGATGGATTTGCAAGTTAATTGGGCTTCCTGGGATTCACATAAAAAAAACTAGCCATATTCAGGATTCATGGACTTTTTCACTTCATATTATGTATGAATTATAAAGGTTAAAGCCACCATGCAAATTACTCAGCAAACTGCATTCATAAGTAAACAAAACCCATCTGCTTTTGTCTCAGGCAGGGACAAACCAATACCATAAAGGGTATTTTTTTCCCATTTCTGTTATTATTAGCCCAGGTTTTGCATAAAAAGCTTTCTATGAGCTCACTGTGATGGTGTCCAGCTGCTTCCCACCATGATTTGTTCTGGACCCGCCACTCAAGACAGAATCACCATTAATTCTACGATGAAAAACGTGACTGATCTGGTTTACTTATACTGACAGGACTGTCATTTCATCTTACATAACTTGAGTTCAGTGAACTCTGTGATAAGATTGTTTAACAGGAACACTGCTTTAAACGCATTCAAACAAATCTGTGCAAGAACATTCCTGCTACAGTGCAGCAGAACAACCAGCGCTAAAACTATTAACTATCAGTCTAGTAAACAATGGAATACTACAGAGTTCCAAAAATATCATCCAGTTAGATGTTATTGTGAGTTGGTTGTAAAACTAATGACCTATAATAAACGATAATGTCAATTCAAAACGAATCTTAAACACTGCTCACAAAAATTAGGGGAAATTTCAAAATCTCCTAATTACATATCCCATATATATATATCCACCATTACCAATAAGATCACATTGCTATTATAAGCAAAACACACACACATTTTCTGAAAATGTGCTATAGTTTATGTTATAGGAAGGAGGAGTTACAAAACGTTGTACAAAACTTAAGAAATTTCCCATAGGTTTCAGTGATTGTCTATTGCTAGTAAAGGCTATGCCTATTTCTTACGTTTTGTACACGATAACCTAACTTATGAACTACAGACATACTCACTTTGAATTGCAGAAGATTAAGGGTCTTGGATCATTTTATTACATATATTTTCAGTTAACAAATCTGCTTTACAGGATGAGTCAACAGTCACAGGACACCCTTTTAGTTGAGAAACAAAAGAGAAAATGGCATATCTGCATACCCCAGCAAGTAATGGGTGAGGGGGATTATCTTTTAGGCTATGTCTGGAAAATGGCCACCATAATGGATCAAGGGCAAGTTTTTCCAATGGCAATGTTGCGTATAGTGTATCAAAGAAGACCAGAGTTGTATATTGCTGCAATCAGAATTGCAATATCTCTTGTGGTTCAAAAGTTATCTAAACATAGATGGTAAAACTTCTGTTGTTCATCACAGGTAACTGAAGATGGAATTGATGATTCTGCTGTCCAGGACACAGCGCATCATAACCGCAGACTAGTAGGGACTGTGGTGGCCTAGCGGTTAAGGTGCTGGATTCTGGACCAGGTGGTCCAAATCCCACCACTGCCAAGCTGCACAGTTGGGTCCTTGAGCAAAACCCTTAACCCACAACTGCTTGGATTGTAAGACTGTAAGTCAGTTGTAAGTCGCTCTGGATAAGGGAGTCTGCTAAATGCCGTACATAAAATGAAATGAACAGTCAATGACGTGGCACGTGACGTGTCCTGTGACTTTTGACTCGCCCTACTATTACAGAATGACCCAATCGCTTTTTAGCGTGATCGGCCATAAACAGCGCTCAGCGTCGGCTAACTGACGGCGCACAGCGATGACAGCGGCACAAATGAACAGAACATCGTTTTCACGTGTGTATGGAGCTTTAAACACGGCTCAGCCACTTGCAGGTAAGTTAATGAGAACGTTACTGATGCAGGATGAAAATGAAAATGCTTTCAGAAAACGTTCCGAAAAATGACTTTAGTAAGACATTAAGAGCAGCATCACCCAAATAAACATGTGGAGTTTGACAGAAGCAAATAAAGCCAAAGAGGTTAAAGCTAAAGCTAGCGCTAGCCAGGGACAAGCCATCTGCCCTGCTACGTTTCTTTAGCAATGAAGAAGTTGCCATTAAAAGAAAAGTTGAACAAAATGTTTCTGCATGCTGTCATTTTGTCACTCTATGAAACAAACCTCATGTGATAAGTAACAAACAACATGCTTGGTAAGCAGAACCCGGTGACATATTCCATTTACAATGGCTAAATATGCAAAACCATACAAGCTACCTTTTTTTAATAGATATGACTTAACTTGCGACATTTTAACCCGAGTAATCTTATCAAGCGATACCTTATCAGACACACCCAGAAAACGTGACAGATTGTAAATGTAGCAATCAGCTTTCAGGCTCTGAGCCATCAAAGAGGGATGGATCTGCCTATCCTTAACATTGCCTCCTTCGGCATAAGCAGCTCCAGCAAGCATCTAAATATTCCATTCGATTCCATTCCAAGTCTATTTGCTGCCTCACACTACCAGGTGTTCATGATTATTGTTTTATTACTTATTAACTAATTATTGTTAATGAATATGATATCTGGTGGCACCGCTGCCTCACAGCAAGAAGGTCCCGGGTTCAATCCCAGGGTGAAGCGGCCTGGGTCCTTTCTGTGTGGAGTCTGCATGTCCACAGGGTTTACTCCGGGTTTCCTCCCACAGTCCAAAGACATGCGTGTTAGGTTAATTGGTGTCTCTAAAGTGGCCCTTAGTGTGTCACTGTGTGTATGACTGTGTGTTTGCGCCCTATGATAGATTGGCGCCCCATCTAGGGTTGTTCCTGCCCTTGTGCCCAGAGTTGCTGGATGGGAACTGGCTGGCCCGCGACCCCATGTAGATAAAGCGGAAGATAATGAATGGATGAATGAATGAATGAATGAATGAATGAATAATATGATATCCTTTCATAGTACAGTATGACCTGTCACGTTATGACCTTATTTTTTTACATATTCACTTTCTTTTCTTTTTTAATCACTGATCCTAATCCTGATCACGGTTATGCAGCTCTGGTACCCATCACCTGAGAACACTGGGCACCCGCCCAGTCCATCAGAGAGCTGGGTAGACATGCCTGTTGTCGAGCCAGTGGATGATCCCCCAACCAGGTCTCCTCCCCTCGACACATCCAGTCATGTCTGAATGTGCTGTTTGACACTGTCATAATGCAGCTTTCTCGCTATGTGGCTCTCCGTGCAGTGACGACTTCCTCAAACGACTGTGAGAGAGCACTGTGTGTACTGAGTATACTGCGTATCGCTTGCTCAGGAAAATTCAGCATCTAAAGTAGTATGAATTTATTATCTAAGGCCTAAAATAAAGTTGAAATACCGTAAGATGGGATCATTATTAAGGGAGTGACATGGGCATGTTGGGCATGGGCATGGGCATGGGCATGACACAGAGACACAAGGATAAAAGCCAGACTTCTGCCTATAGTTTGTCAGTCTGCTACTTTGCCATGCCAACATCTGCCAACTTTCACAAAGCCCCTTCTGACAGACACTGTTCACAACACAGATTTAGGTCTCTGTTTGGAGCTAATTGTATAGAAATTCTAACAGATATTACATCAATATTCACAGTACATACCTGTTTCCAGAGGAAGCTATCCTCCAAGTTAAGTCTCCAAGCCGTAATCAGGTGAATGGAGGAAAGTGTCACTCCGCTCAGCATCGCCACTGTCATGCGAACAGGCAGCAGTGTGTAGATGATGTAGACAAAGAACACGGAGGTCCATACACTCTCCGAGGCGCTGCGTGGGACCACCATAAACACGCCCATTGCCTGAACGACTACCAGAACCACCACAACCAGGTAGCTTACCATCCACATGCAGTCCTGGTGAAATCCGGTGCGGTTACACACCACCATCATGACCAAGAACAGCCCCATGGCCACAGACAGCACCGAGACGTACGCTATGTTTACCTCCCAGGTTCTGACCACGCAGTGGAACGCCAGCATGAGGACACAGACCAGCACCAACACCCCCATGAGCATAGTCAGAGAACTCTGGTTCAGCCGGAAGAAATAGCGCTGGTAGAGGCGCTCCAGCTTCGCTGACTCAAACTGCTTAGACTGGAAAACATGTGCCAGCTGGCATAAGCACCCCAAAACAACTGTACCCGCTCCTCTCCTCCTGTCCTTATCCTTTCCGGCCTCCTCTTCTTCCTTCATTCTCTTTAACTCGCCATCCTCGAGTGCCAGCTCTCCCTTTTTCCCATAGTGATCCTCTTGCCAGACGCAGCGGGAGTTGAAGGTGCTAGTACCGGTACTCGATCCTGCGTGGGGCGGAGCTTCAGTACCCTCAGGGTCAGCCAGACAGCTCATGTAGCGCTGGCGCCAGTCCCTCTTACGCCAGCGTTTGCGTCCATTGCGTTCGCCCCACGCCGTCTTGTGCTCGTCCGCTCGAGTGACTAAAAAGCCACTGACCCAAGACATCCTGCACAAAATGCATGACAAGGAGTCTTTTATAGATTTTATAGAGGAAGTGCTATTTGATCTATAATGCAAAGTGTGTGTTATACTAGTTGAACCGGTTTTAAAGGTATAGTCAGCAAATACAGCAAGTTACCTAAAAGGACCTGTTTTTAACCTTCAGTAAGCCTTTCAGAGCCACACAAAAGAAACAGAGGTAAATTAGTTTAAAAAGTACAAATATAATATAGCGAATAATTGCTGAGTTTAAAAAAACAAATGTCACAATATTGGGCGCCCCATAACATTTACAAAATTGGATACGAAAAAGATCCAACAATGGGCGAAAGAACAAACACTGGAAAAGGAGTAAGATCCCAATCACTGCATTGTATCATTTAATCGCAAGGTCAGAAAAAAAACTGGTTGCTCATCTGGAAAAAACTACGGAATGTATAGGGTGAGGATTCTTGATTAATAGACCTTTGATATTAAATTAATTAATATTAATCTACTAGTGTCTCTCCCGGTCAGGCACAGTCTACTACTGACCCAGCCCCTGTGACTTGGGGAACTCCAAGCACTAAAAGCACGGGGGAATCCCCCGAGAAGGTCACAGACATACAGACAACAAAAACTCTGAATCGGATCCACGGTAGAACAGGACAGCCTATAGTAACTACATGACGGGCAATGCTAATCAGCCAAAAAGGGAACCTCAACCTCAGTTCACACTGTGTCACTCAGAAGCAGGAGAAGCCGGTATAGCACTGGTCTATAATGCTAAGTCTGACTGGTTTCTATCCTGCCCTTGAACTGAATTCTGCCTTTTATGAAGTTGCCTATAAGATACTTGGGCCTGTATGTCAGTAAGCTATTCGCACCTATTTGTGAAGGCCCAGGTAGCAATCAATTTTTGTTTTGGTCTCTTCTGTCTTTTTGTGTATCCACTGGATTACCTACTATTTTGCCAGGGGGTTCTTGAGTGACACCAACCAAGAGGTCTAATCTAGATTGGATAATCTGTTCAGAACACTAATGGGTCCTGAATTATCTGGCTGTTCTAGCCTTACCAGGGTCTTCCCCCTTCATTCGAGCCACCAAAAATCCCCTAAATAACCAAGGGAGTCAACATGTGACACTGATGTTGACTTATTATTACCCCATACAACACTGTCACCATACCTATCTTGTTAAAAACTAGACAAAGCTGATCTTACAGTTATTTAGCTATTTTCTCCAGAAACAAATCTGTAGAACTGACAATAAACAGCAGCATTCCAGGCTGCATAAAAGGTCAACAACATATAGTTTTAATTTCTCTAAGTCATGGTAGGTGTGTGTGTCATCCAATCTTCCAATCATGTGGCAGTAGGACAATATATGATTATATACCAACACAAACTTTAACTGGGAAAGTAGGAGCTTTCATATTCTGCACGGTGCTTAATTTAGAGATGGTGATTTAAGTTAGTTGAGACTGTGAGGCTGGTGGTGACTGTATTTTATCTCCTGCCACAGTGGGTTCACTCATTTTAATTGCAGCCCTGTGTTTTTAGGTAGAGTGCTAGCTTGGTTTGTGGAGCACTCAGTAATCTATCCGACCTGATGCAGTGAATATGTGAACACTTAAGGTGTTGTCTTGAACGTTTGTTGTATTTTTTTGCAAAGTGAGTAACATATTCGATAACGTCAGTGTGCGTATTGTTAGTGCAACAATTAAGATAGTAGCGAAAATTGAGTTTAGGTGGAGCGTCAGTACTGAATGCACAGTGTGAACTTATTAAACATTGAGGCGGATGGGCTACAACAACAGAACAGAAATAAGAACAGAAATCTGAAGCTGCGGATGGCACGGGAAAAACTGTGGCCGTTCTTTTGAACCTCTATTTCTGCAGCAATATGCTTATGGTAAGGTCAGAATTAGGTGTAAACAACATGACTCGGTGGACCCAATGTGCCTTGTACCAGCAGCTCAAGCTTTTAGTGATGGCGTATGGAATGTTTTCCTGGTACACACTGGCCCCTTAAAACCCACTAAGCATTTTTGAATGCCTGCTATTGTTGCTGACCATGAGCAACCCTTTATGACCACTGATGACCTTCTTTCCATGTTATGACTATGTTCGGGACAAAATCTCACCTCAAACTTCTATAAACGTAACAGATAGCTCAGTGCACTGTAATAGCCTCCCTACTCAACAGATTTGAATGCGATAAAGCACCTTTGGGATGCGACAGAACGGAAGATATGTGCAGCTGACAAATCTTCAGCAATGTGGTGATGCAATCATGTCAACATGGACCAGATTTTCCCAAGGAAAGTTCCCAGCACATTGTGTTGAACCTTGAGTTGAAGTTATTTAGAGCCATGATTTTCAAACTGGGTTCCCCTCAGGGGGGCGCCAAACATCATAGAGGGTGTGCAAGGCTTTGTGTGGTCTGAGGTATCAAGATTTGAAATAATTGGAAAATAAGATGTAAGTTACAAAACTAAATTATAGTATACATGAATTTTAGCCAATAAAGATTTCCAATGAAAGCAGAATTGCACTTCATTCTTTTGGTCAGTGTGTATATGGACTGGAGGGGCACAGCTTTGTCTTTGATTCTCATAGTAGGGGGCTCCAAGGAAAAAGGCTGGGACTGTTTTAGACAGCAAATTGGTGATGTACTTAGTATTACAATGGTATTTGGGAAAGATTGATTCATTTCTGGACTCCTGCATCATGCCACATTCTCAACATCTACCACAACTAGAACAGAAACTGTACGGCGCAGAGGAACACACCTGTGAAGATAGATGCCCCTGATACTTTTGGCGATGCCAATTAACTGAAACACAGCTCCATAACCGACAGACTTCATCTCACAAGGGGAAGGATTCAAACAAGGGTGATGAATCACTGTGAACCAGAGCTCTTTCAACAACGCCATTCCGAGCTAGAGAGGTCTGTCTGCTATCAATTCCAGTCAAACCCAGGTGCTTCTTTCACTCTGTTGTTAGAGCGATGGTTTTTATCACCTCTGGGGAGACGAAGTTTGTCAGTTACAGAGTAGTTTTTGGGTTAGCTGGCACTGTGAAGAAAAACGTAGTGTTTCTTTAATTTGCTTTGGCTTTCATTTCTTTCGTTGCAGACAGTACGATTCCAAAATACAATACTTTAATAAGCGTCCATTCCTGAAATTCAGGCCTGCAATGCATACCAAATTAAATTGGGACAGTGCAATTTAGGACTGGCAAAGAGGTAAAAAGATTTCAGGTGATTATAATGATTATGTGGTACAAAAAACTGTTTGGTGAACAAAGATTGGCAGAGGATCTCCAGTTTGTCAACAAATTTGTATGAACATTGTTGAATTACTTAAATGTTATTGTTAATCCAATTAAGACTGAATGGGATTTTCATATTTCTTCCTTGACAATGCATAAAGCACAAAGGTGCAAGTCTAATCTGAAGACCCATGATCTCTGATCCCTCAGATGGCACTGCATGAAGAACCATCATTCTTCTATAGCTGATACAACCACATGGGCAAGGGCTTACATCTGTAAATCTTTGCCAAACAAAACAGCACAGGGTTACGTTCATGAATTATGCTTAAAACCTTACTGTGCAAAAAAGAAGCATTATGTTAGCCATGTCTGGAAGCAGCATAAACTTCTCTGGGATCTGGGATGGACCATCATACAGTGGAAAACTGTATTGGAGTCAGACGAATCATTCTAAATCTAATGGATACCATGAGGTCCGTACCAAAGATTAAAAAGGACAATCCAGACATTTATGAGTACAACATCCAATAATCAGGGTCTGCCATGGTATGGGGTTGAGACAGCATTATTGCGGAAAAGTACATTTTAGATTTTGATTTTAGAGCAACATATGCTGCCTTCCAAACCACATCTTTTCCAGGGATGTCCATTTTACTATAAGACAATGCAAAACCATGTGCTGCACACATTAGAGAGTCATGGCTACAGAAGAAGTGGACATGGGTACTTGAATCGCCTGCCAGTCCCTTTACCTTGTTCCCTATAGAGAATGTTGAGAATTTTGAAATGAATGAATGTGACACAGATGATGAAATTGACCAGACAAAGCAAGAAAGATCAAGCTCTCAGGTTCCTACTGTCTGTATACAGACACACATGCTGCAAGTCAATGTAAAAACAATTTGTGTATTTGCATTTTCCATACTGTTCCACGCAACTGTGTCATAATGATCATCACCTCAGCACCCCCATTGTGGTATGTCAATCAGGCCATACAGCCCAAGCTTAAACATTAAAGGTTTTGACCATCAATGCATGGAGATTCAAGCAAGCTGTGCAAGATGTCACCACCAGACACTGCGTCTTGTCTTACATTAGATTGTATACAAATTAAATCAATAACACAACGATCTAATAACTCCTAAAAGCGTGTCCCAGTGGGTCCACTCCAGTTAAGCAAGTCAAACAAGCCAGGAAACTCAACAGTAGGGATTAGTGTTCCCAGAGGGGTCGCATTACCTGGGTGGCTTCCTGTTGGTGTAGCGGTGTAGCTTTTCTCACCCAGGTCCAGCATTTACTCCAGTGTACAGAGCTAAGGAGAGCAGCTTGGGCAGAACACATATAGGGTGTGTCCGAGGGATCCAGGACGCCCACTTGAGCACACAGCCAAAAAACACGAATAAGATGAATGTGATGAGCACCAAGGGCTCTGCATCTCCGAGCTGCACGGCTCTGTTTGAACACAGAGACAGAACAGGAGAACAATATTGAGTCTTAGCAAACAGCATGCACATATAAGTAAACACCGAAAGTCTTTCACAAATACACGACTCGAATAAGGTTCCTGAGTTGGTTTCATGATTTTAAATGCCATCAAATCATTATGTGTAATGTAGAATCACTTTCCACTGTTTTGCCCTACAAAAATGTTCCCAAAACAGACCAGAACAAGTGCGTGGTAACAGAATCCCAATTATAATGCTAATATCTCTTATTTTTGTGAGCAGTGGATTTCCACAAAGCACCTGATATTAAATGTTGAGGTTAAATGTTCAGCCACAGAAGGAGAGTGAAAATGCTTATTTGGATCTTTGCACAGAAGAACTCGTACTCCAGCAGGATAACGGCCCAGAACACCAAAGCAGACTAAAGAAAATCAAGGGGTTCTGATTAGGGGTGTGCCATAGCGTATCTTTCTTGATAATACTGGTATAATTTTTTAGACGATATAAAACTGCCATATCGTGATATTCCGACGTCTATACGTAATGACATAATGGATTTACAGAGTATGGAGTACTTCTGTCACGTCACTCATAGGCAGGGCGACAGATATGGCAGAACGTGGGTTGTGTGGTGGTGGAGATTGTCCCAAAAAGAGGAGTGACTTTGGTAATGTGGATGTGGTTTTGGTCCAAAATATCAGATGCCCAGCAATATCAACAGTGATACGTAAGCCATGCTACAGGTCTGTAACAACAAATCTAATCTGTTTCACCACCTCGAGCGGAAGCACGTAGCTAAGCACGAGGAAAGTCAAAAATGCCATGAGGTCAGGTATTTTAATGGATAAAATCTATTTTGTTGCAATTGTATATTGTTGAAATATATCGCCAAATATATCGTTATCGCAAAAGTACCCTAAAATATCGTGATATAATTTTAGGGCCATGTCGCCCACCCTTAGTTCTGATGCATGTGGACTTTCAGCTACAATCACCCGACTATAGAGAGGATTTTATGCCGGCACTGGACAAAAGAGAAAGGCGAGCATTCAGCAACATCTCAAGCCGTTTTTAATTTTGTAAAATCCCTACCGGATCAAGTGACATGGCCTGAAAATGCAAAATAGAAACATTTTACCAACTGACTAATTTCACAACCGTACATCCTAACCTGCATACTAGACCAGCATTGCGCAATAGCACGTTCCCAGCATTATCCTCACATTCTATTTATTTAGAGTTAGCAGGTGCGCATGGACTTCAGACTGCACACTTTTACGCTTTGAGTTTTACATTTGTGCTCAGGCTTTCTTGAAGGAGACTAAAGTTCAACAACACGTTGTTTGCACACAGAGTAATGTCGAGCCACCCAGACTACATACACGTTCTGCACCATTACACAGCCTGCCTAATAATGTTTGCATATACTCCAGCACGGGGGCTCGGTGGGGTGGCACCGCTGCCCAACAGCAAGAAGGTCCCGGGTTCAGTCCCAGGGTGGAGCAGCCTGGGTCATTTCTATGTGGAGTCTGCATGTTCTCCCCGTGTCTCCGTGGGTACTCTGCGTCTCTAAAGTGGCCCTTAGTGTGTGTCTGTGTGCATGACTGTGTGTACAGTGAATTTGCACCCCGCCTGGGGTTGTTCGTGCCCAGAGTTGCCGGGTGGGCCCCGGCTGGCCCGCGGCCCCGTGCGGATTAAGCTGAAGATAACGAATAATGAATATACAGTTTGGGACAAAACAAAATTGAACACATCCAAATGAGCCCAAAAGTCTGCTGCATACCGTCCAGATTCTTTTGGTTTCAATCTTCATACAACATAACTACCCGTTCATTTGACCTCTTTATCTTAAAATAAAAAGAATGTTTTAAACTCGGTAAGATATGGAGAAGTTGTTTAGCGCGTTGTTTACCATTTGAAACCTGTTTCGAGTCATTTTAATTTAAGCAAATGTGTTTTTTGGTTTAAAAACTCAAATCAAATTTGCATTGTAGCCTATTGTTACACTACAGAAAGAACAGGGACGTCTTTTATCGAATGGAAAATCGATAATGGTGAAAAAAAAATCAACTCTAAAATGGGCAACTCTTATCATGAATTCAATCAAGCAAAGTATATGGACACACACCAGCAGCCAATGTACTTTCAGCCTGTGCCTCTAATATTAAGCGGAATTAAACCCACTGTTTTAATAGCAGTAAATAAACATCGGGAAAAAAAATATTTAACCTGACTTCAACCCTTGCGATATTACAGTGCTTGGGAGGCGCCATACATGCAGATAAGCTGGTAGGCTAAAAGAATATTAAATTACAACAGTAAGGAAAACAATCAAAGCAGGCATTGAATGTCATGGCAAAAAAAACAACAAAAAAAAACAAAGAAATACTCCAACCATGCACGAGCGTAATACTATGCAACGTGCTATGTATCCTTTTGTAGTAGCTCAAAATAGTACTTAACACCACACACAATACTTGCTAGAACAGTAGTAAGGAATTTAAGACACGCAGGGTAAAATTGAGGACATATAGGTTACTAAATACTGAATGTCAGAGCCTGAAAAAAAACTTCCAAACTAGAACTACACTCTGAACTACTGTAATATAAGGTCCAAACAGTCCTCAACGCCATTGGTTACTCATGTAACTGATATACTACAAAGTACAAGTATTTATTTGTGGATAAACCCACTGTACGTGGACGGGTCCGGATGAGTCGGTTTTCTTGGAGCGACAAACCGTGAGCATCCCAAATTATATACCAAGGTCCAGGCCACATTTAGAATGAGCAGTCAGTGCAGTGTGTTGGGTCAGAAAGCGAAAACTATGCGAACTGGCAGATCGTGTTCACCAGAGACAGACTGGACCTGCTCCGTACTGGAACTTGGGACATCCTGTCGTGTTCACGTCTCGTTTACATAATGTCGGTATGCGGTGGATGTTATTATACTGTCAGTGTGTGTGTGTGTGTGTGTGTGTGTGTGTGTGTGTGTGTGTGTGTGTGTGTGTGTGTGTGTGTGTGTGT
>JAUZST010027983.1:0-30030 GCA_034779995.1 Parotocinclus haroldoi | reverse complement strand
TGTGTCTCTGTCAATGTTTGTGTGTGTGTAGGTGATTAACGCTATAGAACAAGACTACAGGCTTCCTGCCCCAATGGATTGCCCCACCGCCCTACACCAGCTCATGCTGGACTGCTGGCAGAAAGACCGTAATGCCCGCCCACGTTTCGCTGATATTGTCAACACACTCGACAAACTCATCCGCAACCCAACGAGCCTAAAGGCTGTTGCTGGCATCCCCTCCATGTAAGTGCACGTGCACACACACACACACACACACACACACACACACAGAAACACACACACACACAAATCTAATCAAAGAAAATTATTAAGCATTATTAAGACAAATACACGCAATAAACACTGCTCACAAAAATTAGGCGATATTTCATTATGGGAATTTCATTATGGGAAGTTATATTTTATTTTGAAGCATCACCTATTTTTTGTGAGCAGTGTATTTGCCTTTTAAATTCCATGTCAGTAATAACAAGGTATGTCTTATAAACAGCACAAGTAGATGCTCAGCAAAATGGTACAGTAATAAGTCTAAAGCAGCCCTGAAGCAGTGTGTAATACACTGCACCAACACAGTGTTTGTACAATTAAATTTAGAATTGATCTGTATTGACTTTCGGAGCACTTAGCAGTTGAACACCTTTGTAAAAGTTGGTACAACTTGGAAAACACATATATAAAGAAACACAGTGTTTCTTACGTTTACTTTGAGTTTTATTTCATTGCAGGCAGCACGGACCTGAAATATTTAATGTTTTGCCTGGTCAGCTTAATTTAATAAACATCCATTTCTGTATTTCAGGTCTGCAGCACATTCCAAAAAACGTGGACCGTAAAGCATTTACCATTTTGTAATGTCTGAATTCCTTTTTAACACACTTAAATTTGTTTAGGATACTAAATGATTTAGTGTTTCAGTCATGATTATGGATTAGAAGGTCCAAGGTTAAAATGCCACATCTGCCACAGTTGGGACCCTGAGCAAGGCCCTTAACCCACATTTGCTTGGATTGTAAGACTGTATTAACTGTAAGCCGCTCTGGATGAAGGACGTCTGCTAAAAGCTGTAAATTTAAATGTGTTATTTTGTCTCATTCTTTCTGCAAACATGCATTTAGATGTGCAGCAGTTTCCTAATTCTCCACACTTTTTCTATTGGGCACTGCAGTCTGGCCAGCCCAATTTCTTCAGTCTCTTCCACAGCTAAACCCTTTTAATGTATGAAGCATGTAGTTTTGCATTGTCTTGCTGAAAATGCATGGACATCCCTGGAAAAAAAAATCATCTTGAAGGTCGCAGTGTACTTTTGTGCACCGCAGACGTGGGGATGACCTTATTAATGCCACTGGCACACCTCTAAATCTAAATTGCTACACAGCTGCCAGCCAAAGCAGGATTATGATTGCTTCATGTATTCTTTTAAGCATAATGACTTCTTTATTTCCTTCTGCAGCCCATCTCAGCCGCTGTTGGACAGATCCATACCAGACTTCAGCACGTTTAGCTCAGTTGAAGACTGGCTGTCGGGCATTAAGATGTCTCAATACAGAGACAACTTTCTCAACTCTGGCTTTACTTCCCTGCAGCTTGTGACTCAGATGACTTCAGAGTGAGTCCATAACCTTTCACTGTCATGACTTAACAGCTGTGTTGTTGGTATCTGGAAAAGTAATTTGAATGTCTAATAACAGGCCAGGCTAAGTGAACTTTTTTAAGAGGTCTAAAATGTTTTTTATTCCATATGATCAATATTGCATAAGTAAGCATGCACCATTGGTTACATAACTATTTTTTGTTGTTTGTTTTTTAAATAACATTTATAATATGTTTACTGTAGGTAGGACTTTCTTTATCCTCTAATTTTTAGTGTGTGATTGAGCTACGTAATATGTAACTTGTTCTTTAAGTCAGCAATTTAAGTCATGTAATCCTGGAGTTCAATGTAAACGGTTTGCTGCTAAACACGTTAGCTTCAGAATATGTAGCTTCCCATTAATTCCACAAATATCTCATTTGAAACCGGGGGCGTGAACATAAGCAGCTGCTAATTATTTGCAGCTGTGTTATGATCATCAAGTTTCTCAGTATAGGGATTACTTAAGCAAGTAGATATATGTAAGATATATTCCTGGACTGCTACAGGCAAGTAGTTTTTTCCACCTGGAATAAACATTTGATGTCTGAAGATTCACAGTCTGAGGATGTGATCTTATTAAAAAAAAAAAAATCTGAGCAATTTTCATTCAAACTAGGTTCTAAGGAAAGGTCTAAACCTGCCTTAATCCCCAGCCTTAACCGTTCAGGACATGGATAGTGTAAACTCGTTTGAGTTTGAGATCTCAGAGAATCGAAAACAAGCATTCCCTTTAATGACACATTCATGACATTATGAATATAAAATGATGTGTTACTACCCACATCCAGCAGTTCTCAGAGGTAATACCACTTAAGTCTCTTGACACAGAATGAAGATCAGAAGCGGTGTGATGAGCAGACTGCCTTTGTTAGCTGGGAATTAATGAAGCAGGGCTTAATGACTTACAGAAGTGCAGGCCCACGCATACACGGCTTTCGTCTGATCTGCCAGGCAGGAGTGTGTGGGCATATTTCTGTCCCCTCAGTCACTTTTTTCTCCCGTCCTCACCCTGGCTTACTTTAACCTTTATATGGTGATCTCTTTGCTCGTCTGTGCTGTATCCAGGCTTGGACGCTTAGCTTGGAAAGTTAAAAAAATATATATTTTGAAAAAAATATACACTTGCATTGAGTAAGGTTAAGCACTCAACAGTTACAGCTTACGTGACAGGATTTGTCGGTAAAATAGCTGAGACCCTCAGTGAGCG
The DNA here is from genome assembly GCA_034779995.1 of Parotocinclus haroldoi. Classification (NCBI taxonomy): domain Eukaryota; kingdom Metazoa; phylum Chordata; class Actinopteri; order Siluriformes; family Loricariidae; genus Parotocinclus; species Parotocinclus haroldoi. The sequence continues at coordinate 27,187 of JAUZST010027983.1, read as the reverse complement.
CTAATTCATATTTAGGAGAATGTTCACATTGTTTCTTTGTGTTATGCATTATCTAGGGTTCTCTTTAATAAAGCGGTATGCGTTCTGCATTACTATCCATATATCTGCTGTCACGCCTGACGACTGCGCAGGCGTGTCTTGATTGTGCGCATCTTTCTTTGTTACACATTATGATTTGGATCTTGTTTTGTTTTTCGACACAGGTGGTGAGGTAGGATCTTTCATTGTCGTTTCCAGTCTTTGATCCTTCCTGCCTGTTGTTTCGTTATGTTTAGTTCTGTTTTAAGTCCCCTTCACCGTTTGTGACATCTGCTGTACCTCATCTTAGCTCCACCATTTACATTGACCTTATTTTCAAGCTTTACACTATATGGTGTATGGTAATGAGCTTTTTTTATACATTAAAATGTATATGAAATCTGCACCCACAGTAGGATTTTTTCTGGGTAGCACATTTAGGTTGTGGGGATTATATAATTCAGAAGTTCCTGCCTCGGCCTTTGATTTAACTCATGAGTATGAGATTAAGTCAATATTCACATTATTCTTTAAAAACTGGCGCTGTAGGGTGGTTCGGTGGGTAGGACCACTGCCTCACAGCAAGAAGGTCCAGGGTTCAATCCCAGGGCGGAGTGGTCTGGCTCCTTTGTGTCTGTGTAGGTTTACTTCGGGTACTTTGGTTTCCTCCTACAGTACAAATACATTCATGTTAGGTTAACTGATGTCTCTGAAGTGGCCCTTTGTGTGTGTGTGTAATTTATTATTATGTATTTATAATACATGTTTATTTTTAACACAATTAAATATTTATTTTCACACGTTAATGATGCCCCAAATGGTGTTCCATAGCCTTTACATTTTAGAACTACAATTTAGTTTTGCCAATAGCATTAAAATGTGTATTACTGTACAGACCTTTTAAGATCAATCTTACATTCCAAGCAATTGTGGCTTAAGGGCCTTGCTCAGGGACCCAACTGTGGCAGAGGTGGGATTTGAAACCTGGACCTTCTGGTCCATAGTCCAGTACCCTAACCACTAGACCACCAATGCTTATTCAGTACTAAGCTATAAACAGAAGCTATAGTGGCAAGTATTTAGTGTAATGTAAAGTATTTAGTGTAACTTCCCCTTGCACTTGAAAAATAGCAGCATCTGACAATGTTATTTGGATGCTGTTGGCTCTCCTACAGTCAAAAGAACCTTGATCAGAAGAGGTAATTTTTTGAAAAGGTAGCACCTTAATGAAAAGTAACTAAGACGCTGGTGATTTAACTCCTACCCATGTAACTATCTATCGAAATATAAATGGCATTTTTTCTTTCTCTCCCTTTTTAAGCTTAAACTAAGCAGTACGATAGTGAATGTCACACTGATTCCAATTCTAATTCCCTTAATAGGGACCTGTTGCGGATAGGAGTGACTTTGGCCGGCCACCAGAAGAAGATCCTGAGCAACATCCAATCCATGAGCCAGTGCCATTCTCCCACAGCGATGGCATGACTACAGGGGGCGCCGGGCAACGGGCCGGGCGTCCTGCTCAGTGTGCAGAAGCGGATGAGCACTGGCACATCAGAGCATGCCAGGGTAGAAACCATCATTCTGATCTGAAATAGAGGCGCCAATATAGGAACAACTGTCTGTCCATGCATCTGTCTGTCTGACTATCTCCTTTTTCAGTTTCATCAATCATTTATTTCTCTGAGTTCTCAGCTCAGCATCAAAGGCCTGTGATCATCACTGAGGATCTGCTCTCTATCAGTTGCGTTCCAATATTTATTTTCCTTTTTTTAATTAAATAAATACAGCTATACCTCGTAGTCTTTTGCTTCCCAGCACCACTACCTGATGGCCGGCTTTGCCAAAGGACCTCCCTGGACGGCCTGCGTGTATATCTTTAAATAATAATAATTATATCTCTGGAGTACCCCTTCATATTGAAGGTGCAGCCTAACTTTTCTCCTGCTTGCATTTTGGACCATCACCGGGATGACACTGGGCTTGGACTTATGTTAATGTGAGAGGCCCAAAAGGACAATCTTCTCTCAGAGCCAAACTCTGTAGAAATATGAATGAATCATGTATAAACCACTAGCCGGGAGAAACCTTCAGGTTACCAAACCAGATGATGAATATTGTAGAAGTTTCCATGCTGATAATTATCTGTACAGCTTATCTTACTCTTCTGTTTACCTTCCTTTCTATCTTCTCTCGTCTTTGTTGGAGTGGTTGAACAAGAGTTGCGTAGAAGCAGCTGGGTGGCAGTGTATGAGCGTTTATGTACGTGTGTGTGTCCACTACCTAAACTCTCTGGTATGTCCACGTGTTATTGCACTGTTCAATATTATGTACTGCTGTTCCTCTTCAATACAGGGTCTTCAAAAACTGTTAAGCCAGTGTTTACATGTATGGATCTTTCGGCAGATTGTCAGGTAGAACGATTAGCGTAAGTCACTCTCTTGCTCTCACACATGCACAGCCAAATCTGAGTCACTATACTGCTAGAGTTACACGGCACTACGACTTATTATGTGTTTGATGGTGTACGTTACGGGGAGCAAATTGACAGAATCCCACACAGCTGATGGATGGTGGAATGCTTGGATGAATGGATCCATTCGTTGGATGGAAGGATGGCTCAGTTGTTATGTAAATGATTGTTGATTTGTGGAGCGGTTGCTCGCTTGGTGGGAATGTTAGGTTGTTGTTTGGATGAATGGTTACTTGCAGGGATGGATACAGGGGCATTGCTAGACTACTTGTCATACTGGGGCACACAGAACAACAATATTAATAAAAATAATAATAATATTAATAATAATTCTATTAACATAAAATGTTATTTATAGCCGCATCTGAACCCATGTGTTTGCCATTTAGTCATTGGGGCATAGCTTTGCATAAAAATTAGCCTGGTAAACACTAAATAAAGTGATTTGATACTAAAGTGGCCATTACTCTGCCATCAATGAGAAATGAAGAACCAATTAAAGCAAATTAACACTAAAGAGCTATCATTATCTTGTCTGTAGCGTGGCTGACTTTCTTTTAAATATTTATAAAAGCTATCTATTACCCCATGTTAAAAACAAAGGAAGCTGCACGTTTTTGGAAAGATGCTGGGACATTGTGGAGAATGCAATGCCTGTAGTCCTGCTCAAATAAGTTTTTATTGGCCAAGATCATTTTAGTGGGGCATAGCAAATTTGTAGTGGGCCACATGCCCCCATAAAGTGGTTCTGATGACTCCCCTGGATGGATATACTGTGGTTTGGATGAATTGATAATTAATTGGATTTTTACCTGGTTGGATGGGAGTGGATTTTTGATTTGTTGGTTGTTAAGCCTTAATGTTGCTGGATTTCAGCATTAATTTCCCCAGTTATATGACAAACGCATTCTGACTAAACTAATAAAACGCACAGTTGCAGTTTTAGGTTTTGTAAATATTATAAATGGAGGACACTTTGTGTTGCTACTAGGAGTTGATATCCTGCAAAGATCACACCAAGATATTTGAGAATTATAATTCATTTTATTTCCAAGGTGCCTTTCTGTCACTTAAGGACACCATACAGAGTGCAAAGCAAATAAAAGAATGTTAAACATTCAAATGTAAATTTAAAAGTAGTTAAAAGAAGACCATGCAACTGAGTAAGATGGAAAAGGCAGTTCTAAACATGTGGGTTTTGAGTGTGGATTTGGACTGTGAATGTATGTTTCTGTTCCTTATGTCAGGTGGTAAAGAGTTCCAGAGTTGGGGAGCAGGGCGACTGAAAGCTCTGCTCCCGATGGTATTGAGTTGGGCGGAGGGTACAGTCAGGTGAATGGAGAAAGATGATCTAAGGGAGTGAGAGGGAGTAGCAACATGGGGAAGATTGGAAATATATGGTGGAAAAAGATTGTGGATGGCCTTTAAACTTAAGTAACCTAAAGCAAACATTTGGCTTTTTTGGTTTGCAATTTTTTGAATAAAGCCATTTTCCTTGTGGAAACATACACAATTTCTACACAGGTTTAAAAAGGTTTTTAAAAAGGACTTTTCTATCCTTGTGATAACATTAAACATTAAAAATTATATCGAGAACCTACCCCACCCAATCCCACCTGTCTTTACCCCCAAAAACAAACAAATACACATGGCTGCCTGATTTCTGCCGTGAACTTTTCTCTCTTGGGGATGTCATGGTGATAAAGTGTTGGAGGATGCTGAAGGGATGATTGTGTGGGCGTGTCAGATAAATTATTGCAGCTTAGATGTTAATTAGTAATATGTTTCTAAAAACACTTTTTTTCTTAAAGCAATGTTTCACATTCAGACAAAATGTCAAAATGTCAGGCAATGGAAATTGAGACCTTTTTTAATCTTTATCCAGGCCACATAACTGTAATAGACTTAAAAGTAATTTATCTTAATCTGCCTGTTTTAAAACACAGCATTAGGACAACTCTCCTGCATGCCAATCAGTGCTCATGTGCTTGGAGCTCCCTATCGCTTCTCCGTCTATTCTAGTTCTCCCTCATGGATGAAAGGATGGTTGCTAGGATTGATGGAAGGTGTTGGAACTGATAAATGGATTTACTTTTTAGTGCATAAATATTTAAAAGTTGGCTGAGAATAAAGATGAATCAAACATAGGGAATAGATGACAAAATGGATGAGTGCTTGGAAGGATGGGTAGTTAGATGGACTGTTAGGTAAATGAGTGGTCAGGCGGCTTGAGGGTTGGGTAGATAACAAGCAGGGAGGTTGGTTTTATGGATGGTTGGATTTTGTCATTATCCAGTTGTTGGTTGGATGGGTTGTTGCATTAATCAGTTGTTGGAAAGATGGATGGGTGAATACTTGAACTTTTTTGGAAGAAGACAGATGATACATAATTAATCTAGTATATATTTGGATGTTTGGAAGTTCATATTCATATTCATTAATGGATGAACGGTGAGCTGATTGTTGAAATCTTGGAAGTATTAATTCTTGGATTTTTAATTGTTGGAATAATGGACTTAGATGATGGATTATTGAATTATTGGATTGTTGATTGAAATGTTTATTGGTCAGATTGTTAAAAGGCTTATATATCGTTTCTTAGTAGGAAATGTGGGTGTTTGCCTCATCTTTATTCTCGCAACTGTTTATTATTGTTGTTCATCAGAACTGTTCGTTCTAACATTCAGGGATTCAACACAAGCATTTAATTACTGGATGAAAAGATGGATGGATAAATGTTATGAATAAATTAATATGTTGGTTTATTCACTAGATAGTTTGGGTTATTGGATTAGTTGAATGAATAATAGGGGTCATTTATGAACTGAGAGATCAATCAAACATGAAGTCGTAGAAAACCTACAAGCCTTGGTGAATTGTTAGACAATCTGACTCCAAAATAACACAAATAGGGTATTTAATTGGATCAAGGTTAAATAGTTAATTTGATCTCAGATGGATGGTATTTGAACTGTGATTTTCTTAACCACAAGACGGTGTATGCCGGAATAATAAAAAAAGAATAGTGGTGTTAAAAGATTGTTTTTTGCATCACATCTTGTTTCTTTTTTTTCTCGCGCTAAATCACTCCGCATGTTCATACAACACACAGTTAAAGTACCAGCAGTTTTGAGGTCTGTCCTTTCGAAGAGAAGGTCACGTCTGTGAGTGGGATCTGCTGCTTTTAATCTAATTTTATCACTCATTGCTTGGAGTGTACACAAGTTTTGAGCCAGTGCCTCTCTTTTCTTGCCAACAACAGAGCAAGTGGTGTCATGGGTGTCCACCTGCAAAGCTCATACACACTGCCAAGAACTCTCGGTTGGATGTGACGCCTGCATGTGTGATGAAAACCTACTACACCCAAAGCGAATGTTGTCATACCTACACACTTTAAGTGAGAGAGCAAAAGAGTGACTAAGAAAGGTGTGGACACTAAAAGCATGGCATGGATACTCATTTCCACTGTTCTGTATATATAATAGACTTAATCGAAATGCCCCTTATGTCCTTTGTGTCTCTGTATAGTTCAAACCTGTTTATTGTGACAAGTATGTAAGAGTTTGTAAATGTAACTTTCTGAAGAAATATTGTATTAAAAATGCACTCAATAAAGACATTGGTAGTCCAGAGTTCACTGTGTATGATTTCCTATGCTTTATTTCTAGTGATAGTCAGGTTTGTTTCTTTCTCTCACATTTTTCTATGCTTAATACCATACTCAAATTACAATGCTAATCCCTATCCTTGCTTGTTTACTGATGGCCAAGTATCAATCATTTTTTCAGCATGGTGTGAAAATCTGTGCTTTGGACCGGCATTAATATTAGCGAAGAATCGCTGACACAGCAAGCATCTGCAGAAAGAAACATTCAGGTAAATGCTTTCTATTCTTGCCTCCTAACTAGCATTTCTGGTTACATCGTATGTCTATTTCCAGTGGGTGAAATTTGTTGTCTCAATGTCCATTATGCAACCTTTGTTTGCAGTGGTGCCATGAACAAAAATCCTGGACTGATAAAGACAGATCTGATAAAGTACTAGATCTTCATGTTTTTGGTGCTCGTGTAGATAGATCAGATATTCAATTCAATTTCTATAGCGCTTTTTACAATGTAGCATTGTCTCAAAGCACCTTTACAGTAATATATTATCTTAAAGGCCAATCCCAAGTTGAGCAAGCCTAGGGCAACAGTGGAAAGGAAAAACTCCCTAAAATGGTGGGTAGAAACTTCAGGAGGACCAAGACTCAACAGGGGACTCGTCCTCCATGAGCGGCTAGATGTTAATTTAATAAATACTAAATGTGTATTAAATCATAGCAAAATGAGTTTAAATTCAATAAAAATGATGAATAAAATTTAAATGAGTAATAGAAAAATTATAATAATCTAAATGATAAAACTATATATAAAACAAAATTATAAAACAATATTGATTATATAATGAGTCCTTAGAGGGAGGTCCTTGGAAGCACATCGTCTCCTACTGTCCAACCGATGGAGGGAGTTCCTGCTCTCTGGTGGGACCTTCCTCCGCTGTTGGAGACCAATCTCTCTCACCTCACCACCTTGCTTAGCAGGGTGAACATGTATGGTGTACACAAAGCCCTGAAGCAAGCAAGTGGAGAGAGAAAGAATGGCTGAAACTTTGGCATCTGTGTTTTCAGAATTGGCTCTACTACTACACGATTCATTTTCAGATCCCCATGTGTTAAAAGAAGGTGTTAAAACCACTGTAGCACAGAAATTTAGGGAATGGACTCTAAAATGCATTCCCCCATCTGATTTGGAATGATTTGAGACAAACACTTAGCAGCTCTTGCGGTTCAAAGGTAATTGGTCATTAAAAGAGGAAAAACTGAAAGAGGAGTTGCATGGAGGACTTAGGAAGTGGGTTCAATTCCCAGGATGGACTGGTAAAGCGAAGGTTTGTGGTGCAGTTATGAAACCCCATACTGGTTAGCAGCTGCATGTGGTGCTGTTGGTAGCAAAGGATCATGTGGTACCAATGGCAGCAGCACGAACATTAACCATGTGGAAGAAATGCCTGGCATCATATCTTGGCATGAAAGCTATGCGGGTGGTAACAAAACGATTCACAGAGTTTCCATAAGTAAACATCAACGTGACGGCATGAGATCTGATTTACTCACAGCATTAAAGCACAAATTGGTAGCTTTCTTGCTTTTAAATGACTGATACTGCTTTAAAAAACATTTATTAAGGATGCATTCAAGTATTTAAAAAAAGCAAGCTTGTGCTGCTTTTACACTATTTACATTTAGCATGTCAACGAGCATTGAGACTAATGATTTAGGGTGTTTTATAAAATAATATCAGGGAGCTTAAAGCATGAGATAATTTACTTAAGGCAAATGCCTGTATATTTTCTGGTGTTTAGACGCTGATGCTCTCCAGCATTATCTGTAGCATTATGAGAGGAAATGATTTTGAGCCATCCTTTTCCGTCTCTCATCCTTTGCATTAATCCAGGGCATTCACCACAGACGACTCTTTTCCTCTTTAATTCTATTTTCCAGAACCATGGCCGTTGTTATGCATCGTGACAGGTCGTATTTCATGGTGGCATTACTAATGAAAGAAATCAATGCCAGGTCACGAAAATGCCATAATCACACCTCCGCCACTGCACTAATTGTCAATTATGCATGTTTAATGGCTATTTATTGGGGCAATTCAGCACATGGCTGATCTGTTATCTTTAGGAACGTGATTAAAATGAAGGAAATGTTATAAAATGGGCGAATAGGCAGAGGAAAGTGTATGATGCTGTTTGGATGGGTAAATGATGAGCACATTATGAAATGGGTTTCAAGCCTGCAAGATTTATGCAAGTAAAATTGAAGTCCTTATGCGACAGAAAATAGCTGAAGTTGTAAATGGTGTGAAGTGATCTCTCTTCCTCCTGTTTTCTTTCCTCTCTCGCTGCCTTTCTCTTTATAAATATTCACCAAGCAATCACCTGCTGAAGAAGATTGCTTCTCAGCACACCGTCTCCATGGAGAGACAGACACCCAGAGACAGACAGACAAACAGAATGAGAGCAGAAACTAAAGAACTGGCTTAGATAGAGTGGCAGCCAAAAATGACATGGAAGACAATCAGTCTCCTGCCATACAGCTGTAACATATACAGAAAGGTAGTGCAGACAGAAAGGGAGATGACCCAACACAGGGTCATTCGGGTTCTCAGTAGATATCATGCTATCTGCCCAAACACATCCGTTCGGTATTCACTATCTAAACGCCATGCTCTGTTCAGTATCTCTGCAGCCTGGCATGGCTTAAGACAGTAGATTTATAGCCTTTCATTGAACATCCTTGGCGTCCTTTCCATGCTCTCATAGCTCAGGCTCTCAGTGGTGTAACATTATCTGTTTGCACCAGATATTCTCCTAAAGTATGTAGATGCGTTGTTCTATTATTATTCTATAGTCCTGTCTATGTTTCATTCTCTGAAACAGGGTGTTCAACGAGAATTGTCACTGACCAGACATTAAAATAGTCGCACAGTCGATTTAGGCTACTGTAATGTAAATATAAAATCATACTTTAATGCATCAGAGACGCTCCTGAAAACATGAGTGGAGCATTATCATCTACAGTCACGCCCAAATTTTTAAAGATTTTTTTATGGTGCCAATTTGTATTAACTGTAGGTTGTGAAGAGTAAGGAGATGAATTGCAATTAATTCCTTAACCCTGTCATGCATAAAACATCACAAACATTACTACAAGTCCTGACGTTTTTGAATCTGCAATGTGTTGTGTCACTTGTTACTTTCTTAAACTCGTGCCGAAAATCATGCTGCTGAATTATTTTTTTTAGCAAAATACATGAAATTCCTAAAATACATTGTTTCTCTGAGCACCTCCTTGTTTCTACACTCATCGTCCTTTTTATTATTATTTTTTCATTTACTTATAGAAGGACTTCGTAGTTACGCTATCACAGGTTGTAGTTCATATGTTCCTCTACATGTTTTATTAATCCCCTTTACTCCACTCTATAATGGCCAGGACTCCCTCGGGACCAGTACAGATCCGGTACTATTTGGGTGGTGGACCATTCTCAGGACTGCATTGACACTGACATGGTGGTGTGTTAGTCTGTATTGTTCTAGTATGAACAGATCAGACGTGACAGTGCTGCTGGAGTTTTAAAGACTGTGTTCATTCACTATGCACTCGTTTAGAGTTTTAAGGCACTGTAAGAACTCAAACATGGGTCACTGAGTATTGATGATGTTCTTGCCATTGCGGGCCCAACACCTGAATGCAGTTGCTCAATATGTCCACCATTTTATCAGTACGCAGATGTTTACATTTGACTCAACAAACATTTCGAAATTCATTAATCACTGCGACTCAATATCTGGATGCAGTGTTAGGCAGTGTTAAATTAGGCAGCAGAATGGGCATACAGGGGCCATGGACTGGATATCCACTACAGGGCTGTGAAGAGGACTCGGAGGCCTGTTGCAGTCCCTCTCTGACCTCAGATGCAACCAGGATCTCAGACAGGTCTCATCATGATCTGTAGAAGATATAAATGTAGACATACATTTAATGTTAAGATGGTGGATTTATGAAACAACAGGTAGATCATCTAACAGGAAAGCAATGGAAGACATACAAATATGTGCTCGTTGGACCATTTCTCACTTTCCATGTAAGAGTTACAAGAACAAAAACCCGGGTCAGGCGAGACTGTGGTCCTTAGGGGAGTTGATTAAATTTAATTATGATACATGCAATTACCAAGCCAATCTTCTGTGAGGTAGAAATAATGGTTTCAGAAGAGCCGCGAGCACCTGCAGGACTGCTGTGTAATTTAGAGCAGACGGAGAGTTAGGGCAAGAGAGCAACAAAAACAGACTGGGAGCGAGAGATGGAAGGTGTGCCAGGTTGCCCCGTTGCTTATGGTGTTATTGTTTTCTCCAGGGGAATATAGCAGCAGTTGGCATGGTGAGAGCTGTTTGTCATTGAGAAAGTAAGCGATTAGGCAGTGAGTGAGAAGGGCAGGAGCTTTCTGATTCTGCCATCAGTACTACAGAAGAATAAATGGCGCAAATATGACCAAATAAATATATTTAGTAATATAATAGAAGTAAAACCAAGAGACCTTAGATAGACAGCTTAAATGTATTTATTATTTCCACAGAAAAAAACATCTTTCACCATTTCTAATCTATGATTCCCCAGTGAAACGTTGTATTACGGGAAATGCATGGGTATCAAATATTAGAATAATATGGGATCCATATTTATATAACTTCACATGAATATCAGTACATTGTTCCTAAATACTCTTTCAGCTTCTAAATGGTTCACCTGTTATCTACTTATTGATTGAAGATTTGCTTCTTTTACTAGCAGGGACTCAGGGATTCATCGCATATCACCTTGTGGACTGCAGTTGCATGAATGTGAAACTCCTCTACTGTCTCACCGCTGTTTCTTCTAGTGGTGATTAACCTGCAGTATAAACAATCCTTGTATTAGGTACACCTCCTTGTTTCTATAATCATTGTCCATTGTATACAGATATATTGTCTTGCCTCCAATCCATAATAACTGCCTATTTAAGCACTTTTTTGTCCAATATCCTAGCTTTACACTGATATCACTAGTAGACCTTAAAGTGACATATGATTTATGCTCATTGAGGAAAAAAATATGGAAAATAATGTACCCAGATACACATACTGACAAATAAATACTACGCCAAATAGGAGTTGCCAGAATCAAATGAAACTGTGTGAATGATGATTTATTTAAGTGATTACAATATTAGAGCAAAAATATGTTTGTTGTTGAAAACTGTACAATTGAAAGAAGGGTCAAGGTACCCTGTTAGGCTGTCTCTAGTCTGGATATAGGATGAGATTCGGTTGGGCATGAGGCAGATTTTGTTTGGTATCCTGTGGCGCTTTAGATCCTGCACACTTACAGCTTGCTCAAGCTACAATCCCTGGTGGTACCATAATTACTTGATTGGCCTGATTGACTTGATTGACTGGGCATGCCAAGGAAGTGTTGCAATCTGGCGCAGGTATTCCTTGGAAACCCATGCTATGTTTGGGCAACATTGCCATGGCCACATAAAGTCCGGCACATAATACTGATCTGTTAGTGTCTCTTGTATCAAAACTAGTGGTCCAGTGGTGTCATGTGTGATGATTTCCCAGATCATCACACTAGCAGAGCAAAGCCAAGATTTAAGTGCTCACCACAAGGCCTACACGGTCGAACCCGACCATCATCGGAGCCCAATCAAAACCTGGATTCTTTGCTAAAGATGATAGTGTTCCAGTCCGTAGCAGTCTAGGTTTCTCATTCATACCACCACTGCAAGCAAAGGCATCAGTCTGAGATTTCTACTTTGATGTATTATTTTTTGTCAATGAATGTATACAACACCGTTTCTGTGTGACTGCATGGACACACTACTCTTAAGTTCACAGTATTCAATTTAAGAAGCAGTCTTTTGTTCATGACTGGTTAAGCCAGCCACACTGGCTGTATATCAAGCTGATAATAAATAAACTTCACACTGCAAAGAAGTTTAATATCAGGTTCAAAAATTAGATTGTATTTTCATCGTATTGCTTAATACACATCCTACATGTGCAAATGAGTCATACACGCAGAGACACACCAGTTTATATAGGGCTCCGGAACCCATGGACCTGGGAGGATGTTCACGTTTGTAACCACAGTAAACGCAGATGTGACATTACATTTACAGCATTTGGTAGACAGTCTTATCCAGGGCAACTTGCACTTGAGATAAGCAGCCGAAGGGCGTGTGCAGTGACCCACTGTTAGCATCTCTGTATCTGAACTGACAACCTTCTTATTAGCAGTCCAGAGACTTAACCACTGAACCACGACAGAAAAGAAGCTTGGTGATCCATGGCCTTTAACAACACTCCACAGAGCACATGCTGTGTATTGCACGGTTACCTCAGATGGACCCGCATTCATCCTGTTCTTCCAAACGTCTACTAAATGAATTACACGGGTGCTAATGCAGATAGCGAGAGCTTACCTTATAGGATACATGGTAGTGGATGATGCATTCCTATCAAGACACAGAAACCAGGCAAGGCTCTCTGAAATATGGCTGATCCATTTTAAATGCCAAGGGGCATGAACAAATGGATTTGCCATGAACCGAGAGATGACTCCATTAGGTTCAAGTTTTCTATGAGCTGGAACTAAAGGCTGAAACAGTGGTTTACATAGGGTTTACATCTAAAACCAAACTTTTTATTACCCACTACACAGGTACTTCTTAAATATAAATGTTTCCTCCAATTTTCAATTGGTGCTCTGAAGTGACCCTGAATAACGTTCAAGTACTATATTTTTACTGAGAGCTAAGCTTTGTAGTAATAGCTCTCATTTTAAAAGTTCTGGTTGAACTAATTTGCAAATGAAAGAAGTAGCAAATGCAGGAAACGAGAGACCCAGCCATTAAACATATGTGGACTGCTCCATTTCAAGAACTCCCACTTAGTAGAGGTTGACAGCTGCCTCTGTAGGCACCATTTGCACAATGACTGTTTGACAGAAGATGCAGTTATTAGGTCTAATTGGTCGAGCAATAATGCAGCTTCAGTTAGTGTGGTCCAAACCACCAACAATGGATGCAACTAACTAACTTTGGTCTGTAGTTACTTGTGAGGCTTTGGGTTTAAGCCATTACTTCCAGAGAAGATACATTTTAAAGTTGTAGTAGCAATTGTTACATTTGCATGCAGGTTGGTGCTTTGTCCAGGTTAAGCCAGTCTGCTTAGGCCAGTCAAGTTTTTCCTCACCAAATTCGGGTGAAACCATGCCTTTATGGACCTTATAGAATGCACTCGGGTCTTGCTAGAAGACAAATATGGCCTTTGTTTAAATGACTGAATCCACTAAACCATTGGAATAAATGCATACAGAGTGGGTAAAACAAGTATTTGATACACTGCCAATTTAGCAAGTTTCCCCAAATATAAAAAATGGATAGGTCTATAATTTTTATTGTAGGTACACTTCAACTGTGAGATATCCAGAAAAAGCAGAACTTAATATTTGGTACAGAATCCTTTGTTTGCAATCACAGAGGTCAGACCTTTAATGTAGTTCTTGACGCATTCCTCCATACAGATCTTCTCCAGATCTTTCAGGTTCTGGGGTTGAGTTTCAGCTGCCTCTTATGATTTTCTATAGGGTTCAGGTCTGGAGACTGGCTAGGCCACTCCAGGTTCATACACAAATATATATATATATACACCTCTCCAGACTCTCCAGGTCTAGATGAGAAACCCTTTTTTCCCAACTGTATGCCCTTTAGACACTGAGAAATGTATTGTTAGCAATAGTATATATGATTCAAAAATGGCTCACATGTCACATGTAAGAATCTCATTGCCTCCTCTACACTCTTAGCCTCTGCTTCTTAGCCAGAGTGTAGAGGAGAAACACACAGCTTTAGAAAATGTATATAAATGGGGAAAGGTTGCAGCAAATGCAATGGGCTTTGCATTTCAAATGCAGTAGATTACGCAGATGATGTAGGAGCTCACACAAAGGACACAGACCATGCTTGTAAAGAAAAGTAAGAGACACTGAGAAAGAATAACAGCATGCTGTCTTGAAATTAGGACCAGTGAGTATTAAAGACATTAGGGGTGAGAGTGAGAGCCAGTGAAGAGGAGGAAAAGAAAGATAGACCGTGATAACTGAAAATGAACAAAGAAGGATGTGTACATGTGAACATGGGGTAATGCTAGGTAAAACATTCATGTTCTAGTTTGAAAGGTCAGCTGTGCTTCCTACTATTACGAATGCAATCACAGTTGCCCTTGGATAGGGAAATAAAATGACAGAAAGCAGACAGAAAGGCTTTCTTATTAACCACACAGTGACAAAAGTGAAGCAGAGACCAACAGCTCAAGTCACCACTGATCTGATCACCACTGAGCTTCAGCTCACCAGAAAATGCAAGGTTTTCTTTTGAATATTCTGTATCTGAGAGAAATGTGATTCCTTACATAGGGTCAAATTGTTTTATTTTAGTTTAATATGGTAATACTATTACTATTTTATTTTTATGACATAATGTGCTGAGTTTGGTGCTGAATAAACACCGCACAGAGCGTTACAACAACAAAGTCACATGATTAGATGTTCTAAGGCAAGCAACTAAGAATACCTTATACTTATGGTCCAACAACTCCTGTTATCCGTCTCACTGTTCATCAAATTCCTAGACAGAATCATAACAGATGCTATGGAAGTATGGATTCAGCGTTGGTGAAAATACAACCGCCAACTTGCAGCAGCAATTACAATCAGTAGCACTAATAAAGACAATGGTCATGTTCTGTTTTAAAGGGGGAGGTCAGGTAAAATGTTTTAACTGATTAAAGTTTACAAATATCCATAATCTTTTTAAACTGACCATACGTTAAATCACTAGTAGATCATTTCAAAGGGTGAAATGTGATACTTCATGTTATACTACCGTTTAGTCTTTTATAACTTAGGTACAATTTAAAAGTGGACATTTGTTTTGTTAAAACAAATTATACTAGGAAATAGCTGTCTTTATAGCTGTCTTTTTGCTCAGGCAATTTTCACTGTAAAAAGTGGACATTTGTTTTGTTAATGTGTTTTGTTAAAACAAATTATACTAGGAAATTTACTCTGCATTTTACTTTGCATTTCCATGCACTATATATTATAATACTCAGCTACATATACTAGTCAGTTTTGCTCCGTATAGGCTAATAGTACATGTGAAGTGTATGTAAAATCTTGCAAATAGTAATAATAACCATTTAGGAGCCCTAAGTAATTGTGCGTCACTGATTAACGGTGTTAAACATGTAACATTACCATATTCATATGGTGTATAGCTTTGGAACTCTGACACATTAGACACTAACTGAAGCCTATGTGTCTATGGCTGCTATGGCACAAGCACGTATCTATTTAAAAAAGACAACATATTAACACTTTGGTCAAATGGCATTGGCCATGTCATTTTGAGTTATGACCAGACGAGGACAGTCTTCACGGGCAATTGCATGGTGTGTGTATGTGATGGCATTTTCTGCACACAAAAAAACCCATCAATCATAACCGACATGGATATTGGTCGATCTCTTAAACCTTGTAGTCAGCAATCAATCAATAAACTGTGAATCATGAACATTACTGACTTGCCAAACTTCAATAAAGCTCTGGTAGTAAGTCATTCAATACATTTACGATACTTACAATAGACAAAAATAAAATGCGTCATTGTGTAAAAACTACTATGGATTGGGCAACACAACCAACTATAGCACTATAGCATAAGTGTACAGCTCAAAATGCTCAGATATCTGCATGTTATGTGCCTTTGTTTGGACATTAGTGAAAAATGCAACACAAAATGTTTAATGGAAAATAAAAACAAAAAAGCATGTGCAATAAAATTGCAGTGGTAAAAAAGTGGCAAAACTGAAGACACCTATCTATGATAGTTCATAGATATTTTATTTGAAATATTTATAGCCACTTATAACCGTATAACCTACCATTAGCACAGTACATATTAGACCACTAAAGCAAAAGTTAGTTGTAACTAGCTAATTAATAATAAATAATATAACTAGTTAATATAAGTAGTTAAGTTAGCATAAACAAAATTCATTCACATCAAATCCATTCATCATTTCACTTTCTTATCTGCTTTACAGGTCACAGGAGAGGGGATTTAGTGGAATAACCTGCGCTTTGGCGTTAAACCACTATTAAGTGCTTCGTTTTAATGCACAGAAGTGTCCCTATGACTTATTGGAAAGCAGATGGGTATGGCTGTGCCCATCTAAATTATGTGAGTGCCCCTGTATAAGTAGCTCGGAAATGCTGCTGATACTTGGAAAACATTTGGCATGTTCTATAGCTTGGGCATGCTTCCAGCTGAACCATGAGTGTTTATATCTAAATTTAATGGACTTGTGAATGATTCACCACATTTTGCTGGAATATTTTAGAAGTCATTTTTCTCACTGGAGAAAAATAGGAACTGCATTTCTTATCTTCCCCTAACATTCTCTGCCACATCCATACTCTCTGTCCCCTTCTCCCCTTTTCAAACTTTATTTTCTTTTGTCTCTGTCACAGACAAAACACTATTCGTATGCGGCCTCTCCTCCTACAGGAGACATGTTGTGTCTCTCTACTTCCCGGAGACGAGTCTTCACGCTGAGCGAGGGAGCAGCTGACTGGCTGCTACCAAGCAGGCTGCTGCACACTAATTTGTGGCCTTGTGAAAATGTGACAGCATCGGTTCAGTTCATGTTATTGCACTGCTGATTCAGACCTTTCTAGGATAACCATCACCTGACATACCAATCCTGCTGTAATGAAAGGTTTCTCAAAGAAAAATGCACTTTGTGTGCATTTTGATATCATGTATATTCCCATTTTCTATTTGACTCTTTGACTCTGGCTATAATGCGTATATGTTAACGCAAAGCAAAACTTAGATTTAACATAAAAATTTCCGAATTTAGCAGTGTCATAGCAATTCAGTAAAATGCAAGCAATTCTGTTTGGAAAAGATATTAAATCTGCATCGAAATGCACCGTTGATATTTATATTAATTTCAGATCACTGAATCTCAATGCACTTTGATTATATTGCTTGCTTTATGTTCTCTGTGCTGAGAGTTTCAGTTAATGAGAGTGCATCAGATCAGATAAGCTAAAAAAAAAAAATAATGAAAATAAATAAATAGTAATAATACATTCAGACAGTAGACATATTGGCAAGGCAATCCCTGGCTCTCGGGCATGAAATAAAGAAAATATAAAATATGTTTGCCTTATACTACTTCTGTGCTTTTTAATGACATCATGACCCTCTTTTGACCATTTTTGCCTCTCAAAGTAAGCTGTACTTTTACAGCTTGTTGTGTCCCACCCATTTTATCCTCACATCCTTGTCTGATATTGCTCTTCTCACACCCTGTTGCTCATGTTTACTGACTCTACCTTCTCTTCTTTTTGTTTTTTTGGCTCCCTTTCTTCTTCTTTATCTCTGTGCCTTCTTCCTGTGTTCTGTGTTTCAGACTTGCTTTTAAGTTAACCCAGCCCTGCATTTGTTTGTATTGCACTTCCTCTTTGTATTATCATATCTGTTAGCATTAGCCTATTGCCTCAAGGTCCTAGTATGATTCACGGTGTTTGTTAGCATTATCACTGGATATTTGTCCTTGCATGGTCTGGTAGTATTGCCTGTTTGTCTTGGCACAGTCTGGGTGTCTATGTTTGCATTATCTATCTGTATTAGCTACATGCTTGTGTATATATATATATATATATGTATGTGTGTGTGTGTGTGTGTGTGTGTGTGTGTGTATGGCTGTGTTAGTGTTAGAAGCGCATATTAGCATTTTGTGTCAATGATAGCTTAGTGTATTTTTGTTTGTTAGTGACAATTTGGTATATGTGTGTCCATTTGCCTTGCATTTTTTCTGCTGTCACCTTGGACACAGTACTAAGTCATACAATGCCCCACAGTCCAGACCAAAGTCATAGTTTGTCTAAAAGTATTCCATTATGAAGTAACCTCTAGTTACATATACATATATCTAATGAGATCTTCGCACACTTTAGGAGATATTTCCCATATATCTGTTCTACATTCTGTTAGCAAGTACATGTCAAATGGTGACTTACCCGAGTATATTAGGGTCTCCTGAAAATAACAGTATATGCTGAATGATTGTCTTACTTAGATGCTGTTCATAACACAACTACGGAAAACTGGCTTACAGCTCTAATGGTTAAGCTTGTGCAACTATCTTGGGACAAAATGTTGAAACCAAAGACTGCTGGACATGAGGAGGGTTTGGATGGGCCAGATGTTAGATGTTTAAACTTCCGTCTGTCTCTTACCATGTCTCCGTTTTTAGGCTGCTTTACTTCTGATCATCTCTTCCTTTGCTCATGAATGATTAATCCACCCAAAGAGCCTTTAGCGACCCCTCATTCTCAGCCTTCTGATGCTCCACAAATGAGAGGCTCCTCGACCAGCCGTTTTTTCCTCTCTCATTTACTGCAGGCCATTCTCTGCTCATTGAACTCCATTATAGTCTCTCTGAACTCTCTGAATTAAATGGTCAGAGAATTCTTGCTGTATGTTTGACTTTGGCTGAAAACCCTTAACAGGTTTAAAGGTCACAGATGTAGCGTTACAACAGAAACTGTCATTAATGTTGCTCTTTCAGTCCTTAATTTTGGCACTACAGAGCACAAGACTGGAATCAACTCATAACAGGCTGCCCATTCATTGCGGGGCAAACACATGCTTACCCACTAGCTAGAGTTGCACTGAAACACTTTAGAGTTGACCTAATGTATGCTTTTGGAATGAGGGAGGAAATTACAGTACCCAGAGAAAATATATAGATATGGGGAGAACATGCAAACCTCACACAGGCAAAGGCCAGTCCCGGACTGCACCACAGTGGTGCACACACTTGTAAAATCTCAATTTAGGAAATAAGTTAGAACAATAGAGAAAATGCAAATAAAACATGCCGACATTATGAACTCAAGATACTTATTTACTTATTTCTTCTGGTTAACTTTGTTTCATTAGTTAGTAATAGAGTTATTCCTGCACTGACCTGCAGCACAGTCCTAAAAAAAAGTTGACAAAGTAAAGCTTAAATCTAAGAACACAGTAACTTGGCAGTTGATGGCTTAGAAACCCAACAGTCCATGCTTAAACTGCAATCTTCTTATTAGTAGTTCTTAGCTTTAACCAAAAAATTATCCAGCTGCCCAAGCTAACGCAATTCATTAGAAGTGAGATGTTCCTGCACATTGTACTGGCTTCTGGGGAAAAACGGCCTGAGAGATTTCTTATTATGCATGGATTATTTTAATAGTTTAAAGACAATTGTGACATTTAAGGTACTCTGAAAGAAAAATGTGACATTTAAGGCAATCAAAAAAGTCGAGCTAAATCTAATGATGCAGTCTCACCATTCAAACAACAGAGTAATAAGGTCAAGATCTGGAGTGTGATGGAAATTGTTTATATGACTTTGTGCTTTTGATTAATAGTTCAACATATTTAGGTATTCTAGCCCTAATAAATGTGCTGCATGCATTTCAAAATAAATATAGAAATAAGTTTTGGAGATGGGTGTCTTTTAAAAGCGAATAGTGCCGATATATGTATGAGTATGTATATGTTATACAGTAAAAATACTGTAATAACAACATCAGTGGGAGTGTTCAAATGTATCTACTATCCGGGTGCATTAACAGTTCCAGTGAAGAAATTCCAATTCTCCATCCATCCATCCATCCATCCATCCATCCATTATCTTCATTAATCCATACGGAGTCGCGGGCCAGCCGGTGCCCACTCGGCAACCTCCAAAACCTGGATGTGGTGCCAATACATCGTAGGCCACTTTAGAGACTCCAATTAACCTAGCACGCATGTCTTTGAACTGTGGGAGGAAACCGGAATAGATGGAGTAAACCCACACAGTCACGGGAGGACATGCAGACTGAGGGATTGAACCCGGGACCTTCCTGCTGTGAGGCGGTGGTGCTACCCACCGAGCTACCGTGCTACCATGATCCGGCATTTTAAAACACTTCTGTCTTCATATGGAGGGTCTTCACCTGTACCACGTTCCTCACATGTACTATCACATGTCCAGGTGCCCTCTAGAGCCTCACAATGTGTTTCTACTAATGCTAGCCGCTGCAGTATAAAGTAGGCGACCTCATAATGAACTACACTTAGAAAAGAATAGTTCATGATATGAACAACAAAAGAGACATGAAGGGTGGAGGGAACATCGTGAACATCTGCTAGTTTTCAGTTCTCCATTTCCTATTGTATTGCTATCACTGTATGTTATAATGGCAATCCAGAGTGTGTGATTTGGAACTCAGCGGTATAGTGCAGTGATTTTAACACTGTTTGACCCACACTTGCATGACACATGACAGCCAACAATCTAATAGGCTGCCACTCATTTGCACCAAATAGCTTGTTTCATCCACTCCCACTGCCCTCTGTGCTTCATTTTCGCTGTCTCCACAGAAAATCAATGGGAGATAGCTGGAAATAATGCTTCACTTGGCTCCGGTGCCAATGTCCTGGTATGCAAAATGTCAATCAGTTAGTGCTTATTTTCTTGCATACCCTTTTTAACACATGGCAGCCTGTCCGGGAAGGATAATGTTCAGTATAAAACTGGAAGTTCACTTAGCTCTGATTTCTTTTTTCAGCATCTGTCTTTTGCTTTTTAGATATATACACTGCTCACAAAAAATATTGAAATATCCCCTCGTTTTGGTGAGCAGTATATATCTCTAAAGAGAGGAACTGTAGCTTTCTGTGCCACTCTGGGTTAGCGTTGCCATTCTACTCGAAAGGATCTGTTAATATGCATACTCTCTCAGGAGCTCACACATCAGTGAGCCTCCACCTGTGCTGCCTCACCTAGCTGACCCTGCAGCTGTCTGTCAAAGAGAGGGAGTAGGGGAGAGAGAGAATGACTATGCCAGTCCGACTTGACAGCTGAAAGATATGCCACAGCTCTCATAAGTCCTGAGCTTCAGGCAATCATACCGTCGGGATTTGCGCTGATCCTTCTGTCCCATCTTGCCCAGCTCCCACCAAAACTTGGATGGCACTGCACATCAGGGATTGCTGCTTAACGAAGCTTGAGGTGCTTCTATGTCCAGGCATGAACCCCAGCTCTGCTTGTCTCTTGACAGAGAACTTCTCCAAAAATGACTTATTTTCTTCATTTTGATTGCATTCAGAAATAGGCTCAAATCTCCGATTATGGGTTGGAAAGCACTAAATTGGTCCAGCTTGACTAAGAGCAGACTTTTGGTCAGTAGTTTGGTAAGGTTTGTTTAAACATCGTCTTGAATGCCCAAGTTGATCTGATGGTGATAGGTGTCAATGGAGAGTTGTAGTATTTGTAGTAAATCAAGCCACCTAGTCTACCTTTAAAAACATGTGAAAAAGAATGGGTCATTCTAAAGAGCTTACTGAGTTGGGGCGTGGTACTGTAATAAGATGTCACTATCCAATCCAGTTTGTGATATTTCTTCTCTACTAGATATTCCAGGATCAGCTGTGAGTGTTATTATTGAACAGTGCAAACACTGTAACAACTCAAACATGAAGTGACAAACTACATAAAGATGCAGAGCGGAGTCGCCAAGCACCCATATTGCATAAAAGTCTCTAAGACCTTGGGAAGCAGCCGATATTAAGCATTTGCAACTCTATATAAGACATAGAACGTTATAATGATTTTTTTTGACAGGATGAATCAATCTGACAGTTGAATTTGGGTTTGTGAAGGACACTGAAATCAGTGCCACTTAATGTTGACTTGCCATAATGCCAACTGTTCTTGAAGGCTTCTTTGTATTCAGCCATGTGTAACTATCCGGTGAAAGACCATTCTTGTTTAGCATGCTGCTGCAGCTCATGCACAGTCCATAAATAAATGGTTTTGTGATGGGTTTGTTGAATAGCTTGACAGACCAAGACAGAGCATTGACCTTAACCCCAGTCAGTGGCTTTGAGATAAGTTATAACATCCTCTGTGAGCAGGTTTTATTGCTCAACAATGATGTCTGACCTCATTAACGCTCTTGTGGCTGAATGGAAGTGAAATCCAGCAGCCTTGTTACAAATCTAATGGAAGGCTGTAACCCTGATTCAGGTCATAAGGATGTCTGGTGGCAACACATAGTTGCTGCTATTTTGGTTTAATCCATAAGACACTACTTCCCATACTTTTTCTACGCCTTTTTGTAGATACAAATACACTGCTCACAATTAGTCTAGGATATTTCATTATGGGCTATTTCAGAAATTTAAATACACGTACACACCTTCTGCATACAAATTAAATTGGAATTTATTTATGCAAACAAATAGGCAACAGAACAGTGGAACCTCGGAATTTGAATTCAATTTCTTTCGGTTTGTTCAAAGTCAGAATGACACTTTCTTGTGAGAAATAATGTAAATAGTATTCATTTGTTTCTGACTCCCAGATGGTGTTGAAGCCAGTTTTGGAACATCTTATTCAAGTTCAAGCATCCATAGACTAACATAATATACATATACATAATATAATAATAATCATATACATAACAATCCCTATGATCACAACTTCTTTTACGTTTTATGGCGATTTGCATACCATATTGGTGCATTATTGGCACTGAATGGACTGGATTATATGAACTGTTTTTGGGAGGTCACACCATTGAGTGTTTTATTTTGGGTGCCAATGTTCTGAAAATGTCCATCAATGTCAAATTGTTTGAGTGGGTGCCTTCAAATTCTGAGGATCGAATGAAAAGCAACAAATCACTTTTATAGTGGAATTATTATAAGTGACACACATTATGCATCTTACAATTTATAACAGTGTGTATGTGACAGTGCCCATTACTTTCAACATTACTTTCTGCTTAAAAAAAAATCTTTAAAATCTTTAAACCCAGCGCCCTGAGAAAACATGAACAAAAAAATAAAACCTGACAATTTGGGCTTCAGAAATGACACCTTTTAAATCCGCACATCTTTTTAGTGACTGATGCTAGCAATACTCAAACAGTACCTAAAAAGTACTCAGCACTCTTTTGCTTTGCTGCATTCTCCAAAACAATATGATCTCTCAACACAATCACAATCCAGAGAGACTTATACAGCCTTTCAGGGTATAATCCAAAACAACTGAGGCTAGATGACCTTTGCTTCAACAGTCCACCTGTGACATCTCGACAGTCGTTAATGCCTGTTCTGGTCAAGAGTCCAGTACCTCAAACACTGTACCACAATTTTTTCCATCTGGATCGATTCTGGTATCTTATCCAGCACAGCTTATATACTGCTCACAAAAAATTAGAGGACACTTCGAACTGAAATATTCCATAAAGAAATATCCTCTATTTTGAAAGCGGTGTAAATTGCAAAACCTGTATATAGAATGTCTGCACGTCTTATCTTGATTGAGCCGAGAGATCTGACTGAGCTGAGAGATTCCCATTCAGCATAATGACTGATGACAAGTCACTTGAAAGATCTGAGACAGGAAGATGAATTTGGGCACGAGGTTGCACCATAAAACAATCGAATGTCAAAATAGTAAGCAGCTGTTGACCGGTAATATGCTTTTAAATCAAGAACAAGGCTCTGATGTCAGTCTATTAATTCTGTCTGTCAACATCTGTCACAAAAGCTAATAACGCTGAGCGAGTATGAAAGCAGACACCAGCTACATGCTGAGATGAAAAGCATCAATCAACGACTATGAGAGCTCTGGCAGATATAGTGTATTAGTGTGTCCATTTTATGGGAGGGAATGTGCATTTTGATAACACGGCAGTCTGGCATGGCTCCTATACTTCGGCTTGCACGAAGCAATTTACTGACGTCCTTTATTAAATACATTTTGAACTGTCCTGCTTATCCATCACGTTTACACCTTGTACTGAATGAAGTCATCAGAGCAGAAAAACAATGGCCATTGTTTAATTCATAGGAAGAGCAATGAGGGGAGGGAGAAAAAGATAGAGAGCGAGAGAAAAGCTTGCTGAGCCTGGCTTGGCTCATTCAGAAAAAGTCAGTGCAGCTAAGCAGGAGAGACAGCTAAGATGGATGAGGTGTATGAATATGGTAATCCCTATCCTGTTTTTCTAATGGAGAGCACTCTAAGTACCAGCTTGTGCCAGGAATGGTGTTTTATGTAGGTAAGCAGACTGGACTCACTGACACAGAAACAATACACACTGTTTGGGAATATATAGGTATGGGTATATCTAAACTTATTCATTTGGGGTCCTAGACTTTTGGCTTCCATTATACATGTTCCCATACAGTGTGTATTGTCTGTGTCATTGAGTCCAGTCTATGACCACCAGACCACCAGTGAAAATGTTTCTATTTTGCTATAATTTTTTTAAATGGATTTTTCGATTTTGTTCTCCAATTTAACAGTGTTTTTGAGTCCACATCATATAATCAACATGAACATGTGAGTGTACTTTCTATAAAACTAGGGGATAATGCATCAGATAATAATGGGATCCTTCCTTTCACTTTCTGTTTATTGTTTAAGTTTAGTGGTCACCACACTCTTCATCTCTTCAACAAGGTGTAGCAATATGGATAATATCTCTAATAAATTGAACAGTAAGTGAAAAGTCTTTAAAAAGCACCAGCTGCCCTGTTTTGCCTGATCCAATCATACCATCTGAGCGCACACTAAAACACCACCACCACCACCACCACCACCACCTCAGTGTTGGTGCAGTACTGAGCACTTGAATAGTACCTGGTCATCACTACCCACTACAGGAGTTTGGACCCTCACTCCACTCTCATGAAGTCTGTTTCTGATTGTTTGATCAAACGCTTTCACACCAGTGGCCTGCTGGAGGTCATTTTGCAGGGCTCCGCCAGTGCTCATCCTCTTCATTCTTGCACAACTGATCATATAATGGTCCTGCTGAGGGGCCTTGTCCAGCTCTAATGGAGTATCTGCTTGTCTCATGGAACCTTCTTTGTAAACTTTAGACTGTTCTTGGGGACAGATCAACCTTTATGGCAAAGGCAAAGATTGATGTTCCATCCTGCAGGGGTTGGACTATCTGTGCAACCTCTGTAAGGTTCAGGTACTGCACCATGGTATTAGTAAAGATGCAAATGACAAATTAGCCAGTAAAGACCAGAAGGGACAAAATGTCAATAGTCTCCACCTATTAAACCATTGCTGTTTGAGGGATCGACTTATTGTTTCTCCTCTAGTGCACATGTTGCTAACCCTCCCCAAGAGTAGACGTTCTAGTAGAGTTTCTGATGACCTGTGTCTCTTATATGTACTATTTTTGGGCTTATTTTAATTTAAATTGAGCCTGGTGATAAGTCAACATATGTGCTATAGAGCAGAAACCTGGTTGTGTTTCTTTGGTGCAAATACTGAATGAATGTCTGTGCTTTGTTGCATAACCTGTATGGTATTTCCTTTTTATTGCACTGTTATCCAATTATCTAATACACAGAAATATATGTTTTATAGGCAACTATGTGGAAAGTACAACCTTGAAGTTGGGATGTTGTGTGAATACGATAATTTGCAAATCCTTTTTAACCCTTTTCAACCAAATATTCAATTGATTACACTACAAAGACAAGATATTTAATGTTCAAATGAATAAACGTTATTGTTTTTTTTGCAAATATTCACTTATTTTGAAAAACTTGGGAAAGTTGAGCAATGCTCAGAAACACCTGTTTGGAACATTCTACAGGTGAATATTTTTTTAAGGTGAGTGTCATGATTGGGTATAAAGGGAGCATCCCAGATGGGGAGCTTGTTCACCAGCAAGGACGGTGCGAGGTTCACCACTTAGTGTACAACTGCATGAGCAAATGGTCCAACAGTTTAAAAACAACGTTGCTCAATGTACAATTTCTAAGAATATAAGGTTTTCATAATCTACAGACCATAATATAATTAAAAGATTCTGAGAATCTGGAGAAATCTCTGCAAGTAAGTAACAAGGCCAAAAACCAGCATTGAATGCTCCTGATGTTTGATTTCTCAGACGGCACTGCATTAAAACCAACATCAGTTTGTAACTGTCAGGCCTGACGACTGCGCCGGCGTGCCTTGATTGTGCACACCTGTCCCGGATCAGCGAGGACTCTTTATAAGCTTCGCCCGCGTTCATGCGGTGCGAAGCTTTCTTTGTTGCATGTCATTATTTGGTTTTGGTTTGTTTTTTGACACAGGTGAGGTAGGATCTTTCATTGTTGTGTCTAGTCCTTGATCCTACCCGCCTGTTATTTTGTTATGTTTAGTTCTGTTTTAAGTTCCGTTAATTTAGTTTCAATAAACCTGGTTGTCCCGCACGTCGCGTTTGCCTCCGATACTTCACCCTTCGTGACAGTAACGATATTAGCACGTTAGCACATATTTCAGAAAACCAATATCAGTAAACACAGTTCATCTCTCCCTCTATAAGTGCAAGTTAAAACGCTACCATGCAAAGAGAAAGCCATAAATCAACAACACCCAGAAAAAACTCCAGCTTTGCTGCGCCCGAGCTCATCTGAGATGGACTAATGCAAAGTGAAAAAGTGTCCTGTGGACGCTTTTGTACTTTGGCCCAAAGATTGGATTCTTCTTTAAAAACAGCATCTCTAATGGTATGGAGGTGTGTTAGTGGCCATGACATGGGTAACACACATCTGTGAAGGCACCATTAGTGGTGAAATGTACATACATGTTTCGGAGCAACATATGCTGCCATCCACATGCTGCATCTTTTTCAGTGACGTCCCTGTTCATCTCAGCAAGACAATGCTAAGCCACATTCTGCATGTCTTACAACAGCATTCGTAGTAAAAGAGTACAGGTACTAGACTTGCCAGTCTGCTGCCCATACCTGTCTGCTATTGTAAATGTGTTGCAGAATATGAAGTGCAAAACACAACAACAGAGACCCTGGACTATTGAACAACAGAAGTTATACATCAAGCAAAAATAATAAATGATTCCGCCCACAAAACTTTAACAATTTGTGTCCTCAGTTACCAAACACTTATATAT
>JAUZST010027982.1:0-57487 GCA_034779995.1 Parotocinclus haroldoi | reverse complement strand
ATGGTGGACCCTTCCAAACGTCGCAGTGGCAAAAATGAACTGCCCTGAACTTCCTGTACCAACTCCTCTAGACAGAGCTCAACCACCTTCAGGAGAAAGCAGCAGGTCAGACACTGAGGAAGACGCTCATCCAAGACTGGTAATTCCATACTTTTTGCCAGGGGTTGTATTCAGAGGAGCAAGGCTAGCACTTTCAACAGGACATTATGAACTTTGAACGCCGTTACCGAGGACAATATAACGAGAACATGATGGGTGACTATATTTAGGGATTGATTGGTGAAACTGATTTGCAGTACAGTCATAAATCTCATAAACCACACACTTCTGAACAGTTTTTGGTCATCTGTGTAACTGTACACTGCATATAGTGTTCTTAGTCTGACTATATTAATCAGAAGATGCAAAATCGACTGTTTCTATAGTGAAAATGCCTAACTTTCGTTGCCGTGGTCACAGAAGCGAAGATGTTTATGATGAATTTCAGAAATTTTGCTTAAATTTGTTTTAGCCATAAGCAACTGGAATATAACATTAAAAGGCTGGGAACAAAACTTGTGTTACGTTGTGTTATTATTATTACTACTACATATTCGTTAGTGTATACAGATAAAAGATGTTAAAATAAAATAAAAATATATATTATATAATAATAATAGAATCATTTTGTGAGGATGATGTTGCTGGAACAACACTTTTTGCCTTAACATTTTCTTACATGGCTCTCGTTTGTCCCTTCACTCTTTTCACAGCAGACTATAATTACGCATTTCCCATAGACTCTCTTTCCTTTTTCACTTTCTTGTCATGTTCTGTATTTTCTTTCTTGTCAATTGGATTTTAAGTAACTACATTTTCTCTAATTAACTACATTTTTTGTTTTCTCACCGAGGTGATGTTCCAGTACCAGTTCCAGCACCTCGCACTTAGTTGTTCCTCTACCTCAGCATCACTCTTCTGGTCTTAATTAACAATAACCAGTACCACCATGCCCGGGTCCCGCCAGAGTGCAGTAACTCCCTCCCTTCAATCATTTATTTTTTAGGAGACCATGTCTCCAATAGCTTACCGCTGAGGTCCTCCCAAGGTTTTTCCTTGCCCTAGGCTTGTTCAATTTGGGATTGGTCTTCTAAGATAATATAATATTGCAAAGCTGCTTTGAGACAATGCATCATTGTAAATTGTAAACCATTGCGCTATATAGATAAATTAAAACTTTCTGTTCTTGTCACTTCTGGTGCTCTCATTATTGCTTGTATGCTCCTGTTCCCTGTTCCCTGTTCCCTGTATTGTGTGTTCCATGTTAACTGTTAGTGGGAACATTTTGTTTGTATCTGCTGTCCATGTTAGTTGTTAGTAATTGTATTGTGCTAGCATTTCCTGTTAGAACCTAGCTGCATTCCAATTCAGGGGCTGCATTCAGGGAAGGCACAGTGTAGACCACAGTGAAGTGCGAGCCAAAATGAGAAAGTCTGATATCTACAGAAGATTTTCAGTTTGCATCACAGCACCTCGGAACCTCAGAATATGCTGGCTAGTAAAGGAACCACCAACTGGCTGTGACTGGCAATCGACTGTAAATGTCTTGGCTTTATGCTATGACTTTTGGTCAAATGCAGAGTATGAATGATGCATCCCCTTAACTTAGCATTGTCTGTTAGCCTCTGTGTGCCCACATCCTGTGTTATATTACTATGAACACTATGTCTATTTGCACTAGCGTAGCTTGTTATGTGTAGCCACCTATCTCTCTCTCTCTCTCTATTTACACCATATGCCACCTTGTGTATGTGTACTGTATGCACAATGTCTGTACATAATAGTAAACATGCATCTAACTTTGTCTACACAAAATTGTATTTATTCATGGCCTCTTCACATGCTAAAGTATGTGGCAGATTTACTTCTTCTAATTTTAGATTATCTTCTAGTATCTACGATCAGGTCCAAATTGCTCAAATTTAGGGTGTAAGTGGCAAGGAAAGATACCTTGGGAGGACCGAGACTGAAAACAGGACCTTCTTACTACCCTCTGATGGTATTTGAGTCAAAGGGTGAGAGTTCGAACTGGTGGAGCCGCGGCAGAGGAATGTCTTGTGTGTATGAACTGGAACTTGGAAAGAACCCAGAATAAGTAGTTTTGACCACAAAGTCTATTAACTAAACAAGTTTGTATTACTAGTGGTGTGTAGCATGAGTCTCTGGTAACACCAACTGTATAAGCTATGGCCGAAATTGTTGGCACACCTGATTTTTTTTTACCGAAAGTATTTATCCCAAAAATGTATTGCAATTACACGTTTTGTTATAAACGTTCTTTGTGTGTATTGCAACAACACATAAAAAAACAGAAAAAAAAACAAACGTGATATAATTTTGTGCAAAACTCCAAAAATGGGCCGGACAAAATTGTCAAATTTTTAAAATTATGGGGTAAATACCTTTATCTCAAGCATGTGATGTCCGTTTAAACTCACGCAAGTAACAGGTGTGGGCAATTTAAAAATCACACCTGAAACCAGATAAAAAGTAGAGAAGTTGACTTAATATTTGTGTCTGTGTGCCACACTAAGCATGGAGAATAGAAAGATGAGAAAAGAGCGGTCTGAGGACTTGAGAACTAAAACTGTGGACAAATATCAACAATCGCAAGGTTACAACTACATCTCCAGAGATGCTGATGTTCCTTTCTCCACATTGAGCAACATAATCAAGAAGTTTACAGCCCATGGCACTGGACATGGACAAAAGAGCAAAATTAATGAAAGGTTGCAACACAGGATAGCCTGGATGGTGGATAAGCAGCCTCAATCAAGTTTCAAAGAAATTCAAGCTGTCCTGAAGGCTCAAGGTGTATCAGTGTCAGCATGAACTATCCGTCAACATTTGAATGAAATGAAACTCTATGGCAGGATACCCAGGAGGACACAGAGACATAAAAACAGTTTGCCAAAATGTATGTGAGTAAGTAAGTGAATAAAATCCTTCTGGCAAAAAAAGTTTTTGTGGAGACATGAGACCAAGATAGAGCTTTTTGGTAAAGCACTTCATTTGACTCTTTACCGAAAACAGGGTATGGCCTACAAAGTAAAAGAACATAGTCCATACAGTAAAATATGGTGGAGGTTCAAACATCCTTTTGGGTTGTTTTGCTGCCTCTGACACTGAGTGCCTTGACTATGTGCAAGGGATCATGAAATGTTAAGTTTACCAAAGGATTTTGGATCATAATGTAGTGCCCAGTGTCAGAAAGCTTGTTGATGGTTATAGGAAGTGATTGATTTCAGTTATTGTTTCAAAGGGGTGTGCAGCCAAAAGTTAAGTTGAAGGTTCAACAGTTTTCAACTTTTTTCAACTCAGATTCAACTTTTGAAATAAGCATGTGGATAACAAAACATTTGTAATTGCACTACATTTCTGGGGAACGTGCCAACAGTTTCGGCCATGACCATAGCAGCATAGCTATAAAAGGAAGAACCAGAAGGTAAGACAGCCAAGAGGGATCACATAAGATATCAGCATCCCATCTCCTCAACAATCAACAAACCTGAATGATGAGATGCAGTGAAGGCAAGAGGCAATAAGACAGCAATCCAACATTCCACATCACCATAAATCTCAGTATAAAACCCCTAATGCCCTT
Organism: Parotocinclus haroldoi; assembly: GCA_034779995.1. Classification (NCBI taxonomy): domain Eukaryota; kingdom Metazoa; phylum Chordata; class Actinopteri; order Siluriformes; family Loricariidae; genus Parotocinclus; species Parotocinclus haroldoi. The sequence continues at coordinate 53,844 of JAUZST010027982.1, read as the reverse complement.
AGCATGCGAGATCAAAGGGTCCAAAGCCCAGCCTGGCAGGACAGCCCACTGGACACTCCTAGCCAAAGGCCAAAGTATAACAAGGCAGGCAGGCAGGATTTAATGTGTGATCTTTACATTTAATTTAATATAGCAATACAAACATAACACCTGTGAAGATAGAAATGTTAGCTGCGTGCTTAAAGTATCCACATAAAATTGTATTGTTATGGTATGTTTTTGACGATTCACTACTATAAGCAATTAACATAGTTAATTAAAGAATTATTCGATGTTGAACTTATGCATTTCCAACCATGACCACCGCCTGCTAGTGTGTTAGAAGCTAGCTGACTGCATAAATGCTAGCTTGGTTATATGTATGGAACACTGTGATGTGCAGAATGCAGTGATATCATTGTAGTAAAAATGTGCATTGTTGCAGTGTTGTGTACAGTTTGTTGCGGTACCATTAGATTTATTGGTAGACAGCTGGGAAATGTCTTAACTGCTTATACAGTACAGTCATATCACAGAATAGTAAGTCGCAGCCAAATGCTCGGTAGAGTTGTGTCCTATTAGCTCAAATTAACAGCATGGGTGGGTGTCGATAGTTTTTTTTTTCTGCCAGTGGTTTTATATTGCAGCACGAAGCCATCAGCACCATCAAAATGCAGAGCTGGAAAGGTTGTGCCCATGCCGATGTATTCTGCCTGATCCTTGATATTGACAGTCTGTGTGTGTGCATGAGAAAGAGACACAGAGAGAAACGTATTACTCCAACTCACTCCTACACACACAAACATACACACACAAACACACACATATATTTCAATATACTAGCAATTTCACCCTGTCACCACAGTGCTCATCCTATAGCTACAAATCTGTAAGAGACTGGGAAATTCCGCAGGAGTTTCAAACTATTCCTAAATCAATGTTTGTGGTCATTACTGGGAAACGCACCCTCATTTTTAAAAGAAGTAGTTTTCACCAAAAAGTTTTTCACACAAAAGTATGCTGCTGCACAAGGGAGTATAAATTGAACAATAAATTGCAGCTCATCGTATTAGATGGTGCTGGTGCAAGTAAACACCCTTTACTATAATGATGCTAAGGTCAATCCCTCTCCAGGCTCTGACAGCCCAGGCGTGAAATAATAATGGCCATAAACATTGTTAATATTTTATCGCCGTGGTGGCCTTGCCGTGGGAGAGAAAGGGGCTTTAATAATTTGTGGGTGTGAGTGAATACCCCTCAGGCTGACTGACAAGCTGTGTACCCGTGACTCAACCAGCAAAAACAGACACAGCAACAGAGTTAACCAGGCAGCAGCATTTAAATTACAATCAACTAGTCATGCATCATAAATAAAATTTTATGGATTTTTCTGATTGTACAATAGATAACGAAGGCTACACATTTACATTGTTAACGTTATCCAATATTTAATATACAATGATGTGGGACTGTTTGCCATTCCAAATTAGAGTACTTGCCTACTGACTTACAAACATACAAGCTGGCCAGTGCTGGGCCCTTGAACAATTCCCTTAATGCACAATTGCTATGTACTATGGAAGCTGGAAAGTTATGTCCATGTTCGGAGGGTAGGGTGGAGGTACAGTGATTAGTGCTGTCTCTTCAGAACTCCAGAAAACCATATTTGAAACTTAATTCAATTCAGTTCACTTCAATTCAGTTTTATTTGTATAGCGCGTTTAACAATAGACATTGTCACAAAGCAGCTTTACATTGATATGTATATTGTGAAGTGTCACAAATTGAATTCTGTTTGTCCCCAATAAGCAAGCCAATGGCGACAGTGGCAAGGAAAAACTCCCTTAGATTAAGAGGAAGAAGCCTTAAGAGGAACCAGACTCAGAAGGGAAACCCATCTTCATTTGGGTAATAAACATCATTAACATTATATATCAAACATTTAAATGTATTAAATCTATGAAGAGATGGGTGAGGGAGGGTCTTTGGCATGGCTGATCGTTCCGTCTGATATCATCTCCCATAGCAGGGTCACCGTTGGAGCGAGAACCTCGAAAAAGAGGAAATGAATTAGACATGTTCTTTGTTGCCGTTAACATATAAAGAACTAAAACTGGAACCAGAACTACAGACCAAATGCTTGACTAAACAAATAAGTCTTGAGCCTTGATTTAAACATAGAGACTGTGTCTGAGTTGCGAACATTTATCGGAAGACTGTTCCATAATTTGGGGGCTTTGTAGGAGAAAGCTCTGCCTTTCGCTGTAACTTTCATTATTCTAGGAACTTGTAGGTGACTTGTAGCACTTGATCGAAGCTGGCAAACTGGATTATAATAAACTAACAGCTCAGTCAGATATTGTGGGGCAAGACCATTTAGAGCTTTATACATTAATAGTAGAAGTTTATGCTCAATGCGGGATTTAACAGGAAGCCAATGTAGTGTAAGTAAAACAGGGGTGATCATGATCATATTTTTTAGTTCTAGTTAGAACTCTGGCAGCAGCGTTTTGTACTAACTGAAGCTTGTGTAAACTCCTGCTGGAACATCCAGATAACACTGCATTACAGTAGTCCAGTCTAGACGTAACAAAGACATGGATTAGTGTGTCTGCATCCTGGGGAGTTAATGAGTTTCTTAGCTTAGCAATGTTTCTTAAATGAAAATAAGCTGTCCTGCTAATATTATCTACATGTGCTTCCAATGAGAGACTGGGGTCAATAATTACACCAAGATCTTTTACTCGTTCACCGGCAGTGACTGAACTACCATCCAGAGTTAGTGTAAAACCAGAAAACTTACTTCTAGCTGCCTGCAGTCCAAGAACAAGTACCTCTGTTTTATCAGGGTTAAGAAGAATGAAATTATTTAGCATCCATTTTCTAATGTCCTTCACACATTCATCAACTTTATTCAGATGATGTCTCTCATCTGGCTTTGCTGAAACATACAGCTGTGTGTCATCGGCATAGCAATGGAAACTGATACCATGTTTATGAATAATTTTACCTAGAGGCAGCATATACAGTGACAAAAGTAAAGGACCTAGAACAGAGCCTTGTGGGACCCCAAACTTTACACTACATGGCTGAGAGACGTCTCCTTTTTGATCAACATACTGATAACATTCAGATAGATGGTATTTAGGTACGTAGCCTGTGCTAAGTGAAGTGTTGATTATTTTTAATAAGGGCTTAATAATTCCTGGTAGAATTTGTTTTAAGAAAAATGTAGGTAGGATCTAGATCTAGAAGATTTAGATTTGGAGATTAGCATGACTAATTCAGTATCGTTAACAGAACTGAAATATTCTAATTTAGAATCAGATATATTTAAGTTATCGACCATATTAGTTACAGAATTATTCTGATTTAAGTTAGTGTTGATATGTACACTAATATTTTCGACCTTTTCATTGAAGAATTTCATAAAATCATTACTACTGTATATTGACATTGAGTGAGCCTGAGTTTGTCTTTTTGCTAGTTGACTTAGCTATAGTACCAAATAAGAATCTAGGATTATTCTTATTTTCTTAGATTAAGATAGAAATATAAGATGATTTAGCACTACTAAGAGCTTTTCTATAGGTCAGGCGACTTTCCTTTTAGGCTTTCTGAAACACTACTTGTTTAGTTTGACGCCATTTACCTTCTAGTTTTCGAGTGTCTTGTTTCAAAATGTGAATATTCTCATTATACCAGGGAGCTAATTTCTTTCCTCTAATTAGTTTTCTTCTTAAAGGAGCTACTTTATCTAATGTGCTGCGGAAGTTCGGCTCTAGAAGTTCAGTTGCTTGATCAATGGTTGTAGGGTCAGACAGTGAGCCAGTCAAAGTTAAATCTGGAAGTTTATCTATAAAGTCATCTTCTGTATCAGATGTGAATGTGTGTTTGGAGCTATAGCTCTCCAGAATGGGCATATTATGGTTTAGCTGAATGTTAAATGTAATTAAGTAATGGCCTGAAATATCTTTACACTGTGGGATTATAACTATATTATTAATGTCTAGTCCAAATGATAAACCTAGATAGAGTGTGTGACCAGTTTTGTGAGTTGATCCTGATATATTCTGGTTTATTCCTACAGAGTCTAGAATAGATAGAAAAGCTGTCCTATGCAGGTCGATTGGATTATCAAAATGAATATTAAACTCACCGACTATTATCACCTTATCTAGAGAGATGATTAGATTTGAGATTAATTCTGCAAATTCAGTAAGAAATTCTGAGTATTGTCCTGGTGGTCTGTAAATAATGATTACTGGGATTCAGTGGACCTGAAACGATGATCCTGGTGACTGACTTCTTTTGGGCCGTGCCCATGAGTGAGCGGTAGTGCTCCTTAATGACCTCGCTGTGGTGGGCCGAGATGTCGTTCGTCCCGACATGCAAGCGAGCTTCCTGGACTGACCTTTGAGGGGATAGTTCCAAGTCGATACAGATTGACCGGGGGAATCAGTGGGGCCAGTCTTGTCTAGGGACATAATTTTGCGATAATCTGTCCACATTCTGTAGGCTCCATATCAGAGCTGTGTATGAAATTGTATATTTAATATAGTGGTTCACCAGATGTTAAATGCAGTTAGCTGAGGCTTACATACTGTGCTTTATTATCAATGTGGCGGCTTTAATTTACATTGTGTGAATACAAAAAAGTGTACCATAGTGCTACATGGGGTACAACTATGTGGCATATATCTAATAATTACTAATTAATAGTTCAGATTAGGAAACACAGTATATAAACGCAGTTTGTGTGGTTAAACATTGGAGGCAAATTACAGTACTTAAACGTAATGTCAACATTATGTATGATGAAATTGTTATTCCTATAAAAAATGTATTCGCCTGGCTGACTAAGATGGTGATGCTGTATTCAATATACAATTTTCCTTCCAATAATTTTAAATATGAATACCACAAGCATGTATTATATGGTTTTCATTTAGGACAAGAGGAAAAAAGATCAGCAAAAATAGTAAAGGAATGGATATAATCAGTAAATAATAGAATATCCTGATGAATAAAAGATGGCTAACAAATGCATTCATGCTGTTCAGAAACAGTTCAGGCATATTATTCAGCAATAAAAGGGGAAGGGAAAAGGGAGCCTTTGCGCTCAGCTCACCACCTTAGCTCTCGTTTATAATTCAATGACCTTGAGATGTTTCCTCTTCTGAGCCTCCTGCTTTTAGTTCTAAAGCCTGACAAAAATGCTCAGAGTGAAAAGCTAATAAATACTGTCAGCTGCATTTACCATTGACAGAATAGATGGTGGACATTTACAATAAATTCATTTAAAAATCAATATGAACATATAAATACATATCTGTATACATTCATATGAATATGAACATATATCTGATCAGTTCAACCTAATTTTCATACCCGCTTAATCCAGTTCACGGACATGGATAGTCAAGCCCTAACGAACAGCACAGGGTGCAAGACAGGAGTCAACTCTAGACAGAGCACCCATTCATTGCATGGAACATGCACACACATTTGGGTACTTTAGAGACACAGGCTGACCTAATGCATGTCTCTGCAATGTTGGAGGAAACTAGAACACCTGAACTTGTACAGACATGGGGAGAACATGCAAAGTCCAAGTAAATAATGGAAAGCACTCTAGCACAGCCTCAAATTGGTGCCACACACCTGATTTGTTTGCTCTGACCTGGCACCGCGTGTACTCAGTTTATAGCTCTTAGCAGTTTATAGCTTTTGGCTGTTTAATTTCTTTTTAATTTCTCAATTTTTTAAATAGCTCAGTATTTTAATTGTGTTTTCCTTCTAGTTATCAGTGGATTCTATTTTCTACTGTTAATCCCCATTTAGAAAGTTTACGGGCCCTCCCAGTATAGCGAGTTTATTGAATTACTAAATCTCGGCTTCATCATCGCTGTAGTTTAATTTTATGAGTTTTTACAGCCGTTTTCCACTTTCTTTTTGAGGTGACATTTCACTGTGACTTTTTACAGAAATTTCCACCTTGATACAAGAAAATACAAGCACTAAAAGGGATGTGGGCTTTATATGTAATTTGAAAAAAAATGTAAGGTAAGCCTGGCCTTTAAGGATGGCACAGTGCTCATACCACTCAGGAAGGTGCTGCTCTCATCTCCTGCAATATAGCCCATAGTAAAAAATCTCACAAATATTGTGGTACATTTAATTATGTGATTATGTTAATTTTACTATATACCCTAATTTTTGTGAGTAGTATTTAATAGCAGAGTTAGTTGAAGGGAATGACTGTCCAGAGCCAAGGTCAGGTAGCAGATAATTAGGCTTTAACCAACTGTGACCCAGATATAAAATCCAGTTAATAAAACTGTGTCTGTTACCCACAGCTTTTCTAATCCTAAATACACTTAAAAGGTTTGCCTACTCACCTAGGGTCAAATAGTATATATATGTAATATATTTTTATATTAGACTAAGAGCCGAGCTGAGGGTTCATAGTCAATGATTTATGGTGATCTTGGATTGCTGTCAGCTTGCTGTCTTCAGTCATCATTCAGGCTTCTAGATTGCTGGGAAGGTGAGTTGCTGATGTCTCACATGATCCCTCTTTGCTTTGTTACCTTCTGCTTCTCCTCTTTCTAGCTATTCTGCTTAATACTGGTGATTGGTAGACTCTGTACACTGCATTTTCTCTTTTCTCTCTGAGCATATGTTCCACTATCAGTTCCAACCCCACACACTAAGTTCCTCCACTTCTGCATCATTCTACTGATTTTCATCAGATGAAACCAGTCACATGATGCCTGGGCCACACCAGAGGACAGTAACTCTCTCCATGTGCCTCCAAGGATTATCCCACTGAGAGCTCAAGAGCCCAAAGTGACTTTGTGTTTTGGGAAAAATAATCTACACATATTTGTTACTATTCTATTCAACATTTTATGTTTTGTTATTATTTACTTTTACCAGTATTACCATGACTACAACTACAATTCTTACAATTACCATGTAAGCGGCCTAATTAGGATGGGTCCCTTAGGAGGAGTCTTGGTCCTCCCAAGGTTTCTTCCTTATAATGGTTATGCAGTTTTTCCTTTTCACTGTCGCCCTAATCTTGCTAAATTTGGGACTGGCCAGTTAAGATAATGTAATGCTGCATTGAGACAATGCTCCATTGTAAAAAGAACTCTATAAATAAATCTGACTTGACTTAAGGAACAATTTCCTATCCTTATCTCTGGTAATGTTTGTACAGAGTGTGTTTTAGTTTAGTTTGAATGTGTAATGCCCTAAAACTGGCTGATGCCCTGTACTGGGTGAACATATCCCTTGTAGTTAGTGTTCCATGTATAGGAATTCATAGCAAGCCCCCTTGGTTTGCACATTGCCATTGATATGGAATCAGTAACAGTAACATTACTTAATTGTCATTCAGACATCGCATCAAAGATGCAGTAATGATGAAATTCTATTGCATTATGTCACAGTAAAACAGTAAATAGACATAAATATAAGAAATGCATTGCACTGTATTTAAACAGTGTAATCGGCATCACGCTGCATCATTTTGGCACAGTAAGTTGTAAGAAATGCTTAATTTGCTTTATTTTCAAAACACAAGGTAAGGGAACACCAAGCAGAAAGGGAGTGAAGCAGTCCTAGACCATATAAACCATGCTCTAAGTGCATCAGCTGACACAATAGCACGATAATATTACATCTATATCTATTAAAAAGATAGATAAGAACATTGTTAAATGACTAAATGTAAATGTGCCACCTTAATCCTTAGGAAAAGTATATTAAATACACCAGTGCATATTTGTTGCTTATTTAGTTCTATTACCCTCCGGCAACAAGGCAAACCCTTCACAATACTTGGACAGACACATTCATGCCCCTTACCATGCTGCTCACACCCTAGTAGGAGGTCTTGATGGACAAACGTTTGACAGACTGAGGGAGTGTGGGTCAGTCTGCACCAGTGAATGACTTACTCAGTAGGAGCCGGACTAATGTGCCTGGCAGGCAGGGCCTGTTCTGTGTCACCTGTCAGCTAGCTGCTGCTGTGAGGGTGAGGCTTGTGTGTGTGGTGTTTGTATGCCCACTTTAAAAACGACTACAGCCTGCCATAAGTCAGAGTTGATGGTGCCCCCTGGCTTTGATGTCCAGCGTGAGCTGTAGTGACCTGTTGGGTAGCGGTTTGGGCCTGGCAGTACCCCACCTGGGTGACCTTTTGGAAGCCTATTCTCAGCTGGAACCAATACTCCACTACAGTAATTAGATATGTTGTGTACTGGAGTTGATATATGATATACATTTTATTATTTTACGCAAACTTTTCTTTAAAAATATTTCACACAAATGAATCCTTTCTCTATATCAAGGATCAAAATATAAAAGACATTGCGCGTACAAGTAACAAGAACCCAAACTTCACTGAGTAAAAAAATAAGAGATTAGTTGATTTTGAAATCTCTACAATTTCATTAGAGCTACAGAGCTCTGAGACCATGCAGTGAGAAATGAAACTAAAACTGTCTGTCAATGGTTCGTCTGGTGCAAGAAAGATGTGACTTATGATCAAAAGAATACTGTTTTAACAGACAAGCATGGAGGTGGGGCAGTGATGACGTGGGGATGTTTTTGTGCTGTAAGAACTAAAAATCTTCATGAATTCATGAAAAATGAAAATCTTCCTGATTTCAAACAGGGCATGTGAAGAGGTAATTATAATCATGATTTGGTACAAAAGCAGCGTCCACAAAAATCGACAAATGCATGAGAAAATTATTTAAATGTTTAAAAACAATGTAACACAAAGAAATATTGGATGGTAATTTTATAATATATTTTAAACAATTCAAGGGATATGGAAGAATGTCCATGCATAAAGGGCAACATTGCTAGTCTTAACTGATGAGCAGTAAACTATGATTCCTTACACAGCACTGCATCAAGAACCGTCATTCATCAATAGATGATGGGCAAGGGATTATTTTACCAAACCTTTTATCAATTGCTACAATACAGATTTGCATTACAAAATGCCACCTAAAACTTTACTGTGCAAAAAAGAAACCTCATGTTAACTTTGGCCTGAGGTGGTGGCAACTTCTCTAGGCTCAAAGGCATTTAGGATGGACCATCACACAGTGAAAACACATCTTTTTCTGTCTTTATAAGTCTTTCATTCTATATCATGGGTTTATACAATCTGCAGTTATATAAAAGTACATGTAAGGAGCATTTTGTTAAGTCCTTAGACTGTTATATCCACATTTACTGGAAAAACAAAACACATAAAAAAGCCACAAGGCACCCAATGAGACCTTATAACACCTAATTTTCAACAAAATGTCTTCACTAACTAACTACAATACATTCTTAAATAGAATAGAATAGAATACAATAAAATAGAATAGAAGTCCAATCAGACTGATTAACTTTCTATGAAATATGTTCAACATGACTAACACATAACACACACACACACACACACACATTATTTTGGGAGTATATATATATATATAAAATTACCATCCAATATTTCTTTGTGTTACATTGTTTTTAAACATTTAAATAATACAGTCGAATCGGGTTAATGGGACCAGCCACTTATTCGGACCGAATCTTAAAGTACCTAAACAAATCCACTTCCACCTCCATTTCCACTAGTTCCACTTAATTGGACCAAAGAACAAGAGAAGCGAATAAGAAAAAGAATCCACAAGTCCCCACAGCGAGATATGGGAGGATTTTTTGGATCCCCGGGAGAATTTATGCTTTTATCAAAGGTCAGGAAATTCACATGCTGAGTATCTATACATTGTGTTGTAGATCGTTTCGAAAATCTTTTTTGCAAATGTATTTTTAAATGAACAAAGTTTGTAAGCAACAGTAGTTTTTGTTTGTACATTTGCTATATATTCCAAAAGAGGCACACCCACAAATCCCATGGAAATCCTTCTCAAAAGAATAAGAGCTGCTATAGCCACAAAGGGGTAAACAAATCCACATAAATGCCTATGGATTTTGAATGGGATGTCCTAAACTTTCGCCTATGCTTCCCTTTTTAAGCCCCACAAGTGACTATTTAAAATGAACTGAGAAATATACTGGCTTGTGCAAAGGTTTTGACATTTTCAGATGATTCACTTGTATTTTTATAAAGTACCATGACTTAAATGTCTTCGTACTTATTTATTTCATTAATATACAGCAGTTTATAGAAGCTGTTTCCATTAAAAGTTATCAGTGTCTTCAAATGGTTGGATCCTACAATACCCAACATATATAACTAATGGACTCGCCCGGTAGTCTGTCACAGGTCACGTGGTACGGACGTCCTTCTTCCACTCTGTTGCAGGGTTAAACATGGCTGCGCTCTTAAGATCTACCCGGTTTTTGAAATTCAGCTCGTCTCCTCTGCTGCGGGCGAACACACACAGTCATGCCGCTCATATCAGTCTGTGTTACAGCAGAGCAGCGAATGGGCGAGCGCACATTCTGTCTCCGAGGCTGGTGGCTTCAGGATCAGTTAGTATTAGCAGGTGAGTTAGCATGCTCGCTAGCCATGCGTGTTTAGTGACGCTGTTGTGTCATTGAGCATTGAGGACGTAACGTGTATTCATGCACTGTGAGAATCAACATTCACTGCTTTAACCTGACTATGTTACATGGCGTATTTTAAAAATGAATATGCATACTGATTAAAGGCCTACGGTTTATGTAGTTAAGGCTGCTTCATTCACTCAAGATATATAAACCAGGTTTCCATTCATAAGGGTTTAGGGATTCCTAGGCCATCCATCCATCCATCTATCTATCTATCTATCCATCTGTTTAAGTTCTTGTGTTATTGAGCTATCAAGGGTTATGAGGTTATGTAGAGGCCGAATTCCTTTAATAATTAATACACATGGGTACAATAGAGAATAGAAAAGTGCTGACCTTCAGAAACCATATCCATTTTAGGCTAACATTAATTATATAACATTTGCAAACCAAATTTGTTTCAATGCAGCATTTTGAGTTTAACTCTCTGAATGAATAATGCAACACACATACCATGCCAACAAACAGCGTGATTAAAAAAAAAAATTCCTGGACTTCGGTAAATGATCTTGGAACTGGGTCTTCAAATTCTTATACATGTTGTTTACAGTTCATCCGATCAAGGTGTGTGTGCTTTAACAACGGGGCTTTAAAACTATTAAAAAGTGAATAAAAATGTCTTCTAACTCTGCTCGCTATGGCCGTAAACAATTGGTTACCCTAACAGCACAATTAATGCTGTAGATGTACGAGCACAGATGGGATGTTATACTTATATATTGTCTCACCAATAACTACATAAACTGGTTCAGATTAATTCATGGAGTCTCTTTCATTTGGCTGAATCAATGCATTTTTGATAAATGCTACCTGCAAATCATTAATAATGGTGTCATTAATAATGAATAATTCTAGAGCTAACTATAGAGTTAGGGGGTGCACTGCTGGGAGTCAGTTGATATTTAAGTCAGTCTTCTTACTGTCTATTTGTTTAAGGCATTTTTGTCAAATGTAAGTAAAATGTAGGGTGGCGTGGTGGTTCGAGCAGTTAATGCAGTAGCTACACAGCTCTAAAGATCCTCTGTACAATCACAATCTTGGACTCTGCCTGTGTAAGGATTGCATGTCTCCCTTTGTCCGATTGGGTTTACTTTGGGTACTCTGGCTACCTCTCATATTAGAAAGTGTGTCTGATTAGTATCTATGTAACCTCACTCCTGTCTTGCATTAGTTTTTTAAACAGAAAGAATAGTTGCCTGCAATTAAAATGTATTATTTATGCTTTAGAATTGTAAATAAAATGTACATTTAGATGTTTTCAATATGCATAATTGCGGGAAGTAGGGGTGCTGAATTTGAAAATATAATTGAACCTATATCTGGCATTGAAAATGTAATTGGAATATAGCGGTAACTGTAAAAATGTTGACATCTGTGTTTGGGCACTGATAACCCTGAGAAACAAAACTGCTCTTATAGGGGACCTGGTACCACTGCAAAGATAAAGTACAATAGTGGTTGGAAACCGATAGCATTAGACCTACTGTGTAATTCTCTATAGCAATTCACTTTTTTTTTTACGTAACGTCTTCAGGAAAGTCAAACCAGAAAAAAAAATAGAATAAACTTTTATTCAACTGCTCCAAAAATTAGAGTATATTTTATATTTCATTTTGAAGTATCTCCTAGTTTTGTAGTATAATTTTTATATATTGAGCAGTATATTTCTCTATTATAGAGTAACAGACAGATTACCAACCCCTTTTACTGCTAAATTGTTACCTGGACTAATACTTGGCACTAACAATCAGATCTTTATTTTTAAAATAAAAATGACGCACGTTAACACACACAATCACAAACCAAGGCACACAGACACACACAAACTTAAAAATAAATGCAAAAACAGCTTTTACTCCTTTGCACCTACGTTTTTGTGGCTATGTACTGTAAATAAGTAAGGAGCATGGCTTATGATTGCACCCTTTGGTGTTTGAAAAAAGCAATTGCAATAAATGGCATTATAAACTGTACACATGACATCATCTAAACGATTCTTGTTGTGACGTTTTTGCAGACTTTCAAATTTGGTTCAAACCTTATCTTTTATGGTCATCCATTTTCTTCTCTTTAAACCACGGCATTGGCTCTTATTATTTTTGTAGCATATTTAGTGTTGTTTTACCTCCTCCTAACTTCGTATTGGGCCCTTTTCAGTTCAGCTTTTCAGTAATGGTACAGTCTTTGTATTACCAAGCACTATTACAAGCGGCCAGTTGTGTGAGAAGAAATCAAAACCACTACAGTTAATGTAAGATGGTGGCTATTTAACCTTGTGTGTGGACTGGAAGGGGTGTGTTGGTAATAACGGGTGTAAGTTGTTTACTGTCTCTCCTCATACAGCTCTGCTGGCCCCTCTCTTGCCCTGCGATGCTACAGTACAGCTGCAGAAAGAATGGGAGCGGTGAAAGATGATGCCAGTGTTGCTGTTCGCACGAAGCAGGCCCAGCAGTTTGACTGGGCTCTCGCCAAACTAGACAGCTCTGTTCGAAGGACGGGCCGAGTGACCAAGACATTGATTCAGAGAATTTTTCATGACATCTGTCGAACAGGTAGAGCATGCCATTTATAAGCACTGTTCTAAAAGATACATTGTGTTCCAGTTTAGTGATTAGTAAGATGACAGTAATGCAAGATTTCAAACTATATATACTATATTAACTATATGGTATGTTTTCTTGTATAGGCTACCCCAGTGGCAATCAAGCCCTGCTGCTGCTGAGGACCTGTGGTTCACTGCTGCCAGAAATGCCCCTTGAAGAACGAACTCAATTGGCCCACCGTATCTGGGAGAAACTGCAAGATCTGGGTAAGACGTGGCCAGCACCCTCTTAACTCCCACTAGGCCTGTTCTGTATGTTTGCAAATGTAAGCTCTCTTTTTCTTTCCAGGTGCCACTTATGATGTTAGCCATTACAACGCCCTGCTTAAGGTTTACCTGCAGAATGAGTACAGATTCCTCCCAACAGATTTCCTCGCCAAAATGGAGGCAGCCAATGTACAGCCCAACAGAGTGAGTGAAGTTTTGTTTCATTTACAACCTTTACAAAAAATATCAAGGGAAACTTAAGTTTTTTTTTTTTTTCTTCTAAATGCTAGTATGAAATACTAGCCCAAGAACACTAACAACAAAAATAGTAACAATAAGGCTGAACCAGATCAGACCTCACTTAAGTACTTCTTGGGTTGTAAATTACTTTTTTATGGTTTTTTTTAACCATTAAATAACCAATAACGTTTTCACTATTTATGAAAGACTCACTGTTAAGTGCTGTGTCTGAAATGCTGTTACCCTTATTCACTGCCTCCTACATTCTAAATACTACATAGACCACTACAGAAACAATGAGTGTCATAAGCTCCTACCAATTTTTTAGAGGAAAAAAATGTTTGCAGCAATCACAAGCATTAATTTCGTAATTTTCAACTACTTGTTGAAATAAAAATAGATGCCATGTTTCCAGGCCTTGATGAATAATTCACAAAAGAAAACCTCATACTTGTTTATCCAAAATATTTTAATAATGCAATATTTCAATCTCAGCTTTCATGTCTTGTACTTTTTTCCATAAATAAGATTTGCTTCAGGGGATTTGTCTAATTCATTCAATTCATTTAATTGGTAGCTCATTGAGTACAATGAGGTGTTTGTGTTGGAACAAATCAGATACTGAAATTGAATTGCTGTCATCCCTGTGCATCTAGTGACTTGGAAAAAAAAAAATAGTGAAGGCTTTCATTTCTATCCAGAGTTGTATATTGAAAATGCATTTTGTAGAAGATTCTTTTGTCCACATGTATAGAGTGTACGGATATTGTGGTGGAAAGTCTTCTACTTCAGGCAGTAGTTTTGTGGTCGCCTGACAGCCCTAGTTACCAACATATGACTTAAGATATTTTGTGAAAGGCCTTTAATAAGTATAATTCCTTATGAGCACTAACTTTAAATCCATATTAAAAACGTATATTTGATTTTAGTAGAAACTGTAACTCTTATTTCCCTTATGATCTGATTACAATATTAAAGCTCTTTGTATTAGATGATCATTTTGATCCAGCTACCAAGATGAGTTTTTACAAGCAAGAAATGTTAAATGCTGATGGAATGGCGACGTTTTTTGTTCTTGTTCTTCTTTTCTTTGTTTTGTTCTTGGTGCTATCTTTGCTAACAACCATAATAATGTTCATCTTTTATAAGTGTCAAATCAGGTTTATGCTATTTTTTTAATATAATGGCACCTAAAGCTCCAAGATTTCTCTAATTTCATTTGACTTCAAAAGTTGAATGGAACCGGCAAACACCGCGTTTTCATGTGAACGTTCGTTAAACCTCTATGCAAACACAAACGTTGCACTAAGACAGCAGTTTTTGTCCCTGTAATGCTCTGATTATATTAGTACCCGATCAAATATGAAGTGCTTTCCATGCTTCTTGCAAAGTGTTAAACATGAATACTAGGCTAATGGTAATATTTAATATTGAATACTTTTCTTCTCTTTATATCTTCTCAGGTGACCTATCAGAGACTGATTGCAGCATATTGTCAGATTGGTGACATTGAAGGTGCGAGGTGAGCTTGGCTTAAAAACGGCTGTCAAAACCATTAAGCTTCTATTTAGAATGGAAGTAGGTGGTGTTTGGAGTAAAGCTTCATTTTATTCAGTAGGTCATTACTAGGTAGTAGTTGTTTGTATTTAGTTGTTTCGATAACAGAAACATTGTAAAACCGTACAGAACATGCACGTGATGTTGTTTATTAGAGATGGAGCTCCATTCAATGTACAGCAACGAGGTAGGGATTTCCTGTAATGAACAATGCATATAATCTCAAGTTAATCATTTGTGGCTCAAATAATTCCTGAACTATTTGGAAAAATTATGTGAGTCAATGAGAAACTTTGCATTTTGGTCACTGTCATGAATTCTCTGTCTGCAGTAAAATTCTGGGCTTTATGAAGAACAAAGACTTGCCCATTACAGAGGCTGTGTTTAATTCCCTGGTGATGGGTCATAGCCAAGCTAAGTGAGTCTCCTTCAGTGGTATTATCTCCTGTTTTTATTTTATGGTGTGTGGTTCTCCATCTTCTTAATTTCCACATGGTTTCTTTTTGTGCAGAGACATGCAGAGTGCTGAAAACATCCTGTCCGTCATGAGAGGTGCAGGAATCGAGCCGGGCCCTGACACTTACCTGGCCTTACTGATGGCAAATGCAGAGGAGGGAAATATTGCCAAAATTACAGAGGTAATGGATGGTTGACTTTGAGGAAATGATTTCTGGAATAACAGTAATATGCTGTATTGTGGTTACTTTTTCATAGAATATGGCAGTGTCAAAAACTAAAATATAGTCTTGAAGTATTACTATAAAAATGTTTGAGAATAACATTTCAGTTGTGGAAAACAGGGCTTTCTCCAATATTTTCCAATATTTTAATTGACTGGACCATGTTATTGAACTCAAATTGTGATTGATAAGTGTGTTGTTTGAACTGATCACAATTCCAGTAATATGGTGAATTCTGTGAGAGAGGTATTTCCGTCCTTGGCTGTTTCATTTTTTTAGCGCATCATCTAAACATACAACCTGAATTAGACAATCCTCTGGTTATTGTTTATCTTAAAATGCTTGTACTGTGAGGTCTTTAATTCTGCTCAGAGTTTTTGAAGCCTTTTTCCTGTCTTTGATAATGTAAATTTCAGCCAGTGGTCATAATTTTCTAGTAAAAATCAAATGTTTCAAGGCATTCAAAGCCTTGAACTTTGACCTATTCTCTTAATAGCTGATAGAGAATATACAGTGGGGACGGAAAATATTCAGACCCCTTTACATTTTTCACTGTTTCATTGCAGCCATTTGCTAAAATAAAAAAAAAAGTTAATTTTTTTTCTCGGTAATGTACACACTGCATCGCATATTGACAGAAAAAAAAGACATGTTGATACTTTTTGTAAGTGTATGAAAAATGAAAAACTGAAATATCACATGGTCATAAGTATTCAGACCCTTTGTTGTGACACTTATATTAAAGCAAGCTGTCCATTTCTTCTTATCCATCTTGAGATGGTTCTACTCCTGCATTGGACTGATTGGACTTGATTAGGAAAGCCACACACTTGTCTACATAATGCAAATGAGAATCATGAGGTCGAGGGAACTGCCCAAGGAGTTCAGAGACAGAATTGTGGTAAGGCACAGATCTGGCCAAGGTTACAAAAAAAATCTGCAGCACTCTCAAGGTTCCTAAGAGCACAGTGACCTCCAGAATCCTTATATGGAAGAAGTTTGGGACGACCAGAACTCTTACTAGACCTGACCACCCAGCTAAACTGAGCATTTGTGGGAGACGAGCCTTGGTGAGAGTGGTAAAGAAGAACCCAAAGATAAGAACCCAAGGCTAAGCTCCAGAGATACAATAGGGAGAAAGTTCCACAAAGTCAACCGTCACTGCAGCCCTCCACCAGTTGGGGCTTTATGGCAGAGTGGCCCGTCGAAGCTGAAAACCTGCATAAAAACACATTAATGACTCAATGACTGTGAGAAATAAGATTCTCTTGTCTGATGAGATGAAGTTTGAACTTTTTGGTGTTAATTCTAAGCAGTGTGTGTGGAGAAAACCAGGCACTGCTCATCACCTACCCTATACCAATCCCAACAGTGAAACCTGGTGGTGGCAGCATCATGCTATAAGGGTGTTTTTCAGTTGCAGGGACAGGACGACTGGTTGCAATTGAAGGAAAGATGAATGCTTGGCTGTACTAGCTCAAAAGTGTGCTTCTACTAAATACTGAGGTCTGAATACTTAGATGTGATATTTCAGTTTCTCTTTTCTAATAAATTTGCAAAAATGTCTACGTCTGTTCTTTTCTGTCAAGACGGGATGCTGAGTGTGCATTAATGAGAAATAAAATGAACTTTTTTGATTTTAGCAAGTGACTGCAATTAAACAAATTGATGAATTTAAAGGGGTCTGAATACCAATGCACCCACTGTATATTTGCTGTGCCTTTCAGAAATGTAGGGTCTTTGAGAATACATTTGTTCTGAACACAGATGTGGTTTCTGACACCTGCTTGTCATTTTGCTTTTTTTAGTAGATATTCTCACAATTTCCCATGGAAATCACAATATTGTCCATCTCTACTTAAATATATCACTCTTAGGTCTAGTTAAGAGTTGTTTTCAGGCTTATGATGCGCTGCATGGGGACTGGCAGGTTAACAATGACTATTAAGGAAAGAAATGAGACATGAGACGTATGATTTTGGAAACCGAGACAGTTTCTAGCAAACCTTTTTCCTGATTTTGTCTTTGTGTACAATACGATTATGTAAATGAACTTCCAAGTTTATTGAAGCAACAAAGAGTAATGAAGAAATGGCAGCACATGTCACAGGAGTGATTTTTTTTTTTTTTTTTTTTTTAATTTTATTTTTTTTTAATAGTTCTTGCTCAGGAATTACTAACTTGCAGTTTTAGGTTTTGCTGATTATTGTTTGTCCAAGGGTATACAATATACAGTTCTTTCCATTATTATGTAGTCCCTGGTATAGATGACACAAAAATGAAGAAATGTAACATGGGTGTCTATTTATTAAATTCTTGCTAATTTCCTGACCAGTTAGTTCTCGCTAAGACAATTATAAGGCTAATGTGTATTTGACATTTATTTTTATTTCATGATATCTGTTGTACAGACACTGGAACTGGCAGAGAGCAAAGATGCCAGTCTGATGGACAGAGACCTAATGCAAGTCGTGTTCAGCCTGGCTAAGGCTGGCCATCAGCAGTATGTCCCAGAGATAGTGGCACGCATGCGACATGAGAGGGGCTATGTGCCAGGTACTGTTACGTCCCTAACCTTTAGCCGTTATATTGTTTTGTGTACTTGGTGCTAATAGTTTGTGTGTGTGTTTGTTTGTTTGTGTTGGTGTTCATTCGCACGTGTCTGTGCAGATGCAATGAACCTGTGCTTAAGTTTGATCACCCAAGGGTTTGAGGACACAGCATTTACTCTGCTGAAAACCTTCCCCAGTCTGCAGTCCCAGTCACAGGATGGTGAAACCTTGGACATGGGCAATTTCTTCCTTCGCCACTGTGTGGCTATGAATAATGTGAGGAAAAACACAGCTCTGTTTTCACCACAGTATGTTTGATGTTTTTTGGAAAGTATGCTGATTAATAAATCTCCTTGCCTCTCATTATTAGTCGCCTGAAAAATTGGTTGCTTTCTGTAAAGAGCTGAAAGATTCCAGCCTACACTCTGCACCACTGCAGTTTACACTCTTCTGTGCTCTGGAGGCCAAGAACACAGGTTTGTCTGCATATGACACACTGGATATTTTGTGGACAGTTTGCCAACTGTGAAAAAACAACCATCTGCTTCTCTCTCTTCCCTGATGTTAAAGCTTTGGCAGTAGGCTTGATGAAGAAGATGAAGGAAGATGGGCTTCCGATCAGGCCTCACTACTTCTGGCCCCTACTTACAAAACATCAGAAGGACAAAAGCACAGAAGGTAAGTCCTGGAGCACAGCTTAGACTTCTTCAAGACTGCATTAGATGAATTAAAGTATTCACAAGATATATATTTTTATTTGACAAAATGACAGGCTCTGAAAATAAATACCTGTAGGGCTGTTATTGTAAAGAAAACCCCTCTGTTATAGATAAGTGTGTGAATGTGTGTATGGAAAGCAAGATTTTTGGCTGTTGGTGTTTTCTCACACTAAGCTTATAATACAGTCTGTGTCATGTGCACTAGTTGGAGAGTAAAGACAGGTCGTACATAGGACAGGAGATTTAGACCTGATGCCTGGAGCTGAGGGGGCAGGAATTCATGATGCTTCAGTGGCTCTAGCAATGCTGTAAATGTCTTCTGCTTTTTGACCACTAGCAGTGTTCATGTTCAGAGATTTTTATATAGCCACTATAGAATGGAGTCTGAACACTTCAAATTTTGCTTATACAACACGTACAGGTATTCAGCATTTTACATATGCATTACATTCCCTAAAGCAGGTTGCTAACTGTATATTACCATAATCGCATCAAATCATTATGCTACTGTAATGTAAATATAAAGGAAAAGCAGAGTACGAACTTTTCCATAAGTGTTTATGCTCAACAAAGGCTGCAACATAGTTATACTACTTGGACTATGGCTCGGCCTAGATGTTAATTAAGTAAATACTAAATGTAGAGTAAATCATAGCAAAACTATTTTAAAATAAATAACAAATTATTATTAATATTTAGCTTAGCAATAGAAAAAATATAGGATAATCTAAATAATAAAAAAATTGATTATATAATGGAGTCCTTAGAGGGAGGTCCTTGGAGGTACATCGTCTCCTACTGTTCAACCAATGGAGGGAGTTCCTGCACTCTGGTGGGACCTGCCTCCACTGTTGGAGGATAAGAGTGATGCAGAGCCTGAAGAACCTCCAGCCGTGCGGTGCCGGAACCAGCACAGAAAATTAGCTATGAGGGAAAAGAGAAAATGTAGTTATTGCTGGGTTTGGAACACAGAGTCTATTATCCATTACTGATGCCTTGTGCAGCCTGAGAACTCCGGCAGCACTAACTATAGCAGCATAACTAAAGGGAGGGAACCAGAATTTAACATAGCCAAGAGGCTGTTATAGTCTAAATCTAACTAAAAACTTGAGTAAATAAGAATGTCTTTAGTCTAGACTTAAAGACTTGGAGTGTGTCTGAATCAATCAATATCTGAGACAATTCTTGTCTTCTTTGATATGCTATGATAGGACCACCTTCCCATTGGTAGAACTTGCCATTGATACTATAGAAGCCATATACCACATATAGCCTAAAAGATAGACCCCCTCACCCATTATTTGCTGGGGTATGCAGATATGCCATTTTCCTGTGATCTGTCACTTTCCTGTGTGTATGCATTTGTCCTGTGACTTTTGACTCACCCTGTAGTATCCTTTATAAGCAGGATTCAGATTAGGATTTTTGACCCTTTAGGTGCAGCCTGTGGGTATACAGTCTAGTTTTTGGGCTCCTGCTAACACTTACTAATGTGTACCACTGGTTTCTATCAGGGCTTTACACATGCTTTTACTCGGGAAAATTGAGTCTGTCATATATTTCCTAACCGAACAGACATAGTCCATAAAGGTATTAGTATTTCATCCATGCTGTTTAGGTTTTTGACAGCAAATAACTCAACAGATGTGAATGTTTGGGAGCCTGCTGAAAGTAGTATACATAGATGTGTGAGTAGGTTGCATATGTGCAAGTTACAAGCAAGTCTGAAGTCTTAACCTCCAAGTCTCAAGCAAGTCCCAAGTTACTGTGATAATGTCCAAGTCAAGTAAGTCTCAAGTCAAGTCATACGAGCTTGTGACTTTTATGCCCTAACTCCAGTTTCTGCTTTTAAATCAGTCAAACGATAGTGGCTTTTAAGCTAACAAACACTGTTGCACTTCTTCTTGGACTTGGAACTCATCTGTCAAACTCATCAAGCCAAAACTTGACAGGACTAGGACTAGGCTAGGACTCAATTAGGAAGTGTGTTCAAAATATTAGGACTCAGCAGCTCAGCAGCTCAGCAGGTCAGAGTCCCAAATGCATATAGAGTTTGCCATTTCACATACATTGTCTGTTTTGTCTTGTCAGTCAATACACAAACATTACATTGGATTGGATCAGAAGCTAAATCTAATGTGTGTTAAATTATTTCATGTTTGACTAGCCAAAAAGTTGAAGGATAAAGTCCTTGAAGACCTTGCACATCACTTTTCTCGTTCCACTAATTTAAACATAATTCTTGGATCCTTAGTCACTGCCATGTGATGAGCTTCTTCATAGTTCACAAACTCTTCAAGTTTGTCTCAGCTGGTTTCTTGTGTTCTGATACGTCGCTGGGATCGTGCAAAAATTACAATTATATTTAAAAATCCCAGAAATTGCCCAACTTCTCAAGACCCTAAAAAAATCCAAGTCAAAGTAGAGTCAAGTCTTTTACCAGGGTCCTTTTAAAATCCTTAAATTTGTAAAGTCATGTGACTCAAGAATTCAAGAATTTTATTTGTCAGGTGCATTTGGAGCTGTTAAAAAGTACACTAAAGTGTAGAGCAGCTGCTCCGAGACTGTGTAAGAGAACAAAAAATTAGTACACAGAATAAGCATAGTCTCGCAACCCATGCAAGGCCGATTTACTATATGGACACTGTAAAAGCTCTGGAAATGATGCTAAGTTGGAAAACAGTCCTGTAAACACTTTCTGCACTTCTACACTTTCAAACAAATTTGCAGCTCATTTACCTGCACTAAAATACATGAATACAAATGCATATACTTAGCCTACACTCCTGTTCACTCAACCGTTGATTTGAGTTCCTACAGCAGTGAGAAACACTTAAAAGTAATCAAGGGATATTGTTTCTGGCATGGAAAATGTTATTATAAAGGTGATGGAAAAGGTGAATTTTGAGTAGATGGGGGATTGGAACAGGATAGCACACAATGCACTTGCACTCATCTGCAATAGTTATCAACCAATCAACATTAAACAAAATTGGCTAGCCTGTTAGTCATTGTTTGGGTTTTTATGGTTTCCCACCTGACATGACAGCATATATCTTGTGGATTTCCCGCACAGATTTGTAGGATTACTGTATTTGCACTTAAATCTCAAAAGATAAGAAAAGACACTGTCATATGTTTGTTGTAACTATCCTAAAAGTATCTAACAGAAAATACACGTAGGCTACTCTGTACTCTTTACACGCAAACTGTGCAATACAATCTGCTATACATGTGTGCATTGTCTGTTACAGTTGCTAGATTCATTTTTTGAATCGTTTACTAGAAACTGTTAAACCTTTCAGTAATTCCGAGCATGCCCATGTTTTACATTTTAAGATTTACACCCAGATACATGAAAAAAATCGGATGCATTCATTCTTTAGACCCTGAAATATCTGTTTTGTAAATTAGACATGCTGAACTGATAAAGTCTCTAAATGAATCTCTTTGTGCTTAAATGCAGAGGGCTCAATCTGGCCTTTGTATGTTTTAAATCTTGTGTCACAGCAACAAGACAGAATTCTCTTTATTAAATTGTTTCCATGTCTCAGAACTGCATGAATAAAGACACCACTTTTCTTCTCTTTTATATAGAAGTAAGAGGCCCATGCTTCCATGTGGCTTCACGGAAACACAGGGCTTGTACAGAACTGTGTGGGCTAAATGTGTAGGTGTTTCTGTTAGTGTCTGGTCAGAGAATGAAACTTAGTAAGAAGCAAATGCTCCATACAGTGTGGTTCCATCTCAAAAATATCTGACTGTTATAACAGAAATCAGTAGTTTCCTTAATCCTGACCAGCTATTTTGGAACAGAGCCATTACAGACAATATGTCTACATCATCCAGAATGATGTATGACAAAAGCATTTGAAATCTGTGGTGGTGCAGTGTTTGGGGTGCTGGACTGTACAGGTACTCCCAGGTTTACGATGGCTCAAATTACGATATTTCGACTGGGAATACAACTAAACATTCAGTAGAAAGTATATTCTGAATTTTGAATTTTGTTTTTCCCAGGCAAGTTATATGGTATATGAGGAATGTTGCAGTGCATAACATAGGGAGTCACGTGGCGGGAGTGATGAGGAAAGGATGTTGTTGTGACGATAATCATTTTATTTTTTTACTTCCAAAACATTATTTAATCATTAGCATGAGATATTTAAAACTTTATTCTAAAATTAACTTTTATGTTATTGAGTTTGTCCAACTGTAGGTTAATATAAGTGTTTCAGCATGTTTAAGGTAGACTACGCTATAATATATAAAGTATGTCATTTACGATGGATTTGTTAAAACAAGTCCCTATCATAAGGGCAGGCCGAAATCAAAGCTGCCACTTTGGGCTTTTGAGCAAGGCCCTTACCCTCCAGTTACTAGTATTGTAAAACTGTATCACTTAAAAAGTTGATAAATGAAAAGATATGTTCAGTTAAGGTCATATACAAATATGCATAATTAATACATAAATCAAAACACGACATTTAGTTATTGGGGTTAAATATCTCCCACCAGTTTTGTAATGGCTTGCATATGAGTGCAGCCCTACCACCAATTATCATATATTAATCAAAATTTGATGGCATTGTAGTAAGTATTATGTATTTCTCTTCTTTTTAAGGGTGGAAAGAAGCACAATGAACCATGTGGTGGCAGAGACTGCAGTGGCGGGTGTCAGTGCTTTCCTGAGAAAGGTGCAAGGGTAAGTGCCTAAATCGTACTGGAACCAATCATCCAGTACTTATTGTTGCCTGTATTTATTCAAAACCGTTGATAACTGGGATAATCATAAAACAAGCAGAGAGGATGAGGAGTAATTTTGCTCCTACAATTATAACACCACAAAAGTGTATACTGTTAACACCCTACAACCTGTTTGCTAACAATTCCTTGTTTGTACAAGGGTGGGAAATGCGAGCATAGACAACGCAACGTGATCGATATAGTGCCTGCTGTATAGATTGTCCAGCGTTGAAGTGGAAGTAATAATTAGTAAAGCATATATCAAGTGCAAAATATCGAGTGGCTAAATAGGGCAGCACATTTTATTGGCAACCGTGATATCCATGTTGCTTCAGTTTCCCATATCTGTTTAAGCAGCTTTCCATGTTTCTTAATGTTTCTGGAGTATCCAAGGAGATTAGTTCATATAGGAGTAAGAGACTTTTCAAAGGAGCTGACTATATGTTATGAGAACAAGCACATCGCAGTAGACTAAACACCATGTCTTAATGAGATAATGGGAGAGGGAAAGCCCCACAGATCCCTCACTAATAACAGAATTTAATTATGGTTTATGGCTTCATATACACATACATGACTTTTCCACTGACCAGGTAAATGTTGCTAAGATAAAATGATTTCTTCATCGATTCAAAGTCTAATAAAAGACTTGAAATTAATCTAAATTATTCAAATATTGTTCATTACCTGAATTGTATGAAAATGCTGTAAATGGTGTAGTCTATAAGCTCACTGCTTGTGCATTATTTAGCTTGTGATGGCCTTTCATCTGTGTGGTAAATGGAAACCTCCTGAAGAGGACTAAAGGAGAGAGGAAACATTCCTCAGCAAACACCAGGATGCAAATGGTATCGTGAACAAGGGTCAAGTCGTCAGTACTGTCTTTTTTCCTAGGCTTTCTTAGGAAAGGGAAGGAAGGTTTGTTGTTTTTCAGGCCTGTGTTTTATGTCTTAAGTTCGTCATACTCAGTCCAGAGCACTCTTGGTACCAAGCATGTTTCACATCATGTTTTTTTACCCAAATGCCTGTAAATACAGATGAGAATAAGTGGAAGCAATTCATTCCCTGGTGGTCTATTAGAACCACTAGGAAGAGCTTTCTTGTTTATTTTCCTCAAGGGTTTGTTGTTTATGCATCTTCTTCCTTGTATATCTCCAGGCTTGCCTAGTACCCATAGTTTTTCAGCCAAATCCACATCCTCACATTCGTATATCTGTCAGAGAATAATGTCTTTAGAGAAATGGAGCCTCACAGATGTCTGGACACAACTTACATCCCCCATGTGGCACATTTGCATTTGGCTGTCCAGACCTAACATGTGCACGTAGTGGAAAAAGCGAAAAAGAATAACATGGGCTTGCTGCGGTATTAGTAAATTCTATAGCACGTAAAAGGGTGTTCCCTATGTTTTCTGCCAAAGACGAGCTATATTAATTAAATCATGAAATGAAATATAGACTCGCTAGCAAGTTGCTGTCATACTGAGCATCGATACTCATATTGGATGTAAAAATTGTGATCAGAATCAGCTTTACTGGCCAAGTGTGTTAACATACACAAGTCAAAGTGAACTTTATTTACATAGCACTTTTTACATTGGTGCGTTGTCTCAAAGCAGCTTTACAATATTATATTATCTTAAAAAGCCAATTCCACACTGAGCAAGCCAAGGGCGAAAGTGGAAAGGAAAAACTCCCTGACTGTAGAAGAAAGAAACCTTGGGAGAACTAAGACTCAAAAAGGGACTAATCCTCCATGGGTGGCCTAGATTTTAATTGAAATAATTACGTCGCAGGAATAGTAAAATTAATAAATAATACAACTATAAAATCAATAAATACAATTTAAATTAGTAATACAATTTTAAATAAGTTAAGTTATTGTCTGTTATTTCTGTTAATGAAGAGTAGACTGATGCTAAAGCGGAGGAGAATCTAAATGTGTGGTGCTGGAACTGGTACCAGAACATCAGCCCGGAGGGAAAATGTCTTTGAAAAAGGAATTTGTTTCAGCTATTGGTGTCTCCCTACAATATACACTGTGCAGTGTACACGTTATTACCATGTGCTAAACTGAAATATGCAGATGTACAAAAATACATAATGGAGGATAATATGAAGTCAAAAGGTACACAGAAGAAAAAGCAAGAAAACGCACAGGGCTAAACGCAAGTGTTTCTATACTGACAAGAAACACATGGCTAGCTGCACAAAGGGAACTGACAAAGAACAGGCCAAAATAACCAACAGGACAACATGGATAACAAAGGTTAACAAGGTAAAACACACCTTGACATAAAGCTAAACACACAAAGGGTCTAGCTAAACAAAGACGAAAGCACTAACGCTAAAACAGACTGACACACTAAGGAAAACAGCAAGCTAAACTAGACAGGGAAAGAAAGAGGCTAATCGCTAATATAGAATAACAAAGATAACACAGGAACAGAAACAAACCAGAAAGTTTGGGGAAACATGTAGA
This sequence comes from Parotocinclus haroldoi, assembly GCA_034779995.1. Classification (NCBI taxonomy): domain Eukaryota; kingdom Metazoa; phylum Chordata; class Actinopteri; order Siluriformes; family Loricariidae; genus Parotocinclus; species Parotocinclus haroldoi. Next base: position 27,491 of record JAUZST010027982.1, on the reverse strand, counting down.
TGGGATTCTGAGAACAACACTAAATAAGGGATTTATTTACGAAATGTTTCACCTGTTAATTTCCAGAACTACAGACATGAAAAGCGTAGAGTTAAATAAATAGGTGCGCATTAGTAGGAAAATATACAGCTCACAAAAATGAGGGCATATTTCAAATTGAATACAAAGAGGATGTGGCCCTCTCATCATGTTTAACATGCTTCTGTTCACCCCCATGAATATCACTTGCTACTCAGTCATAATAATTGAGTTTGCATTTTATTTGCATAACTTTTTTTTTACTTTTTATTTTCATTCCTGATTATATTGTTTAATAGAATTAAATCAGTGCTTCTTTTTATCGTTTCATATTCATTTTGAAATACCCCCTAATTTTTGACTGAATGCACAAAAAGGCACAGAAAATACAGAATACACAGAAAATAAGGAGAAATCTATACTGCTGTTATCGGCTGTGGGAAAACAACAGAGCACAATCATGCTGGAAAGGGAAGTAGCATGCGGATGTATGGCAGGTTGTAATAACACTGTAATGGCTGTTAGCTACTGCAAAGTGACCAGCCCTATAAGGGTATTTTAAAGTAGCTGTAGCCATTTGGTCATTCCGAGTGTTGAAAATAATTCCCCTCAAAGGGCCCTTCAAGACAATTACTCTTAAAGTGAACCACTGAAGATAGATAAGGATGTGTGCTAAGTGCTACATACACATTTGATTGCTAAAGTAATATTTAGGATTTTCTTTATTTACTTACCAAGACAATCACAAGAAATAAATAGTCAACAGAGGTTCAGGAAGAGATAATTCAACAAGTAGTTTATGACTCAAGACATAAAGCATTGAAGTATTTCAAATTAAGTCATTACATAATAATATTAATATTTTTAAAAAAGAACTTCTTTGCTTTTAGTTCATCTCCCATAATATCTTGCTACACCATCTTCTAAACACCTTGTGAGGCCCTTTAGGCATTTTCATTTTCAACAACAAGAGGAGTATTGTATGTGGGAAACACAAGACACAAGCTGTGACCACAAATAAATTCAAATACTTTTTTTTACTTTAATGTGATTTTTTAGGGTGTGCCCAAAAAGCCTGGAACTTGACAACAAGAATGATTAAGTATCAAAAGCATGCTTTTACATCACCAGGCATAATATGTTATAAACATAAATCAAGTCAAATCTCATAAATAATAACAAAATAATTCAACATGTGTGAGTCACACAGTCTGGACTGCTTTGCCCAAGTTTAGCCCCCGGATGGGTCCACATGAATTCTCGCTGTGAGGGAAGTCTGGTACTTATTGCTATGCATCAGTATTTATTTTTACCTTGTAAAGATATTTTTTGTCTAAAAAAGCATGTGTGAAAAAATGAATTCACCTAGACATTGTATTATGGTGGCATCTCTGGATAGCGACAACTATTCCGACCCGGTCCTCACTCTGAGGAGCCCAGACATTTGGGAACCCACCACTGTCAAAACTGAGAGCCGATCCACTGAATATACACTGAGCCTTGAAACTGTACAGACTACAGCAACCCAAGTACGCCAGAGGGCAGTTCTTTACACAGGTCCCAGGAGAACTAAACAACTGTCTATACATAGCAGTGGGGAATCTTCTGGACTGTACACTGGTGCCAGGGTATGAAAAGCAACTCCTTAAGAAACAAACAAGGATTGAACCATAGAAGCTGAGCACTAGGAACCCACACTCTACCAACCATGGTTCAATCCAGACCTTTTTTGAACAGAGGTCCATTGGTTATAAAGTCTGATCCCAGTGTGTATTTCACCTCCTATACAACCTGAGGTGAGTTCCTATGTCTCCAGTGCCCCTTGGGGTGGAGACTGTGGCAGAATTACTCATACTACATGTCTCTAAGGGTAATAAACATGTCCTTTCAATTTCTCAATGAGTGTAGAGCTACATGTGATTTTAATAATTACTATGTGAAAACATGCCACTTAATGGCATATAAACTGATATAAAGTACAAATTTAAGCATTTCCTCCCCATATCCACTCTTACCCTTTCTCTCTAACGTTCTCTTTTCCCTGGGGTTCCTACTAATTTATGTTTGGACAGAAACAGGATGCTAGTTGCTCAATCTTTCTCATGGCATCATAAACACCAGATTTCGTTATGTAAAAACCCCCTCAAGCTCTGCCCAGAGGTAGGTTCATGTAGATTTCTTCAATAAGCATGACTCCAAAATACAGTACTACATCTACAGTACCCCAGTATGTCTGATAACTTTCTATAAAGATCCAATGTTGTTCACCGCTACGACACTTTATTCTTAAACACAGAATTTATTTAAATGAACAATGTCCAATATTTTTGAAGACATCTTTAAATCCTTTATGCATTGCAATATAGCGCAACTAAATACTTCATAGCGTGACACATATGAACAAATTATACGTTTAATTTTACACATGGGCCAAATAGTTACATAAACAATGCATAATTTCGTGCACAAGGCACGTCTGGGTATTTACACTAGAAAGCTTGTTATTATTCTCAAACACCCCCTTACTTTCCCCAATCCATTCTTGCAGGCATAATAACTGTTTTCAATATATTTTCCAGGATTAACAAGTATCAATAGATGTCTCAGTCTTTTATTTACAGGGATATTTAATAGCCAACAGGGTAAACGTTCTGTACGTGGGAAACATGGGCAGTACATCTGGTTCATTTACCCACGTTCAAAGCCCATCAGTGCCTTCAAGGTTCAGCCCTGAGACAGTTTTACTTCACAAACGCTTGTTCTCGGGGGACATCAGTCTTCTGTCAGAATTAATCTGGATGAAGGCTTAATGTGAATCGTCAGTATTTTCAGTTTTGTGAGCTGCTAATCTTGATTCGAAACGTTATTAGATCACATCAGTGATGGACAGAATCGTATTTGATCTCAGTCCAAATGTGTGAGCAAGTCTTCGTATTAACTAGTAATAATGGAAGATTTGTATTGGCCCGGCACCCTGGAGGTCGTTTGCCCATGTTTGGATGTGTGTCTGTACTGATGAACAGCTGGGTTGGGAGAAAGTTCATGGGAAAGAGGGAGATTATTCACGCTAGAGCTTAATTAACTGGGTCAGGCTGGTTGGGATTGGCAGCTTTGAAAATTGTGCATGAAGTTCTCAATCTGTGCACATGACATATACACTACATGGCCAAAAATAAGTGGGCAGTCCTATATAGTGACCTTATTTCAGTCATACTTTCATAGCAGGTTCTTAGTATGAAAAATAAAAGCATAGACTCTCCATAGAAAAACAGTGTCAGTAGAATGAGTGGCATTATACTTTGCAGTTGCTCTCAGTGTTATACCTTCTTAGGTAAGTAATATTTTTCCAATTTTAATAAAGACCTTGACGGACTGATGAACGGCATCAAGACACTTGGAATGTCAGCTGTGAAACACGGTTTATTGTTCAGTATCAGTGTTCAACCTCACAGTCATGTTCTAAATTCTAGAGCAAATCCTTCTCAGGAGACTGAAGCCTATTGTAGTGGTAAAGGGGGAACATATTATACATATTTATACCCATGATTTAAGCTTTACTTCCACATATGTTGAATATTAGTCAAATTAAATGCACCAGGCCATAAGACATTTAGATTTATTTATTTACATACATTTTAATTATATTACAGCTTTTTTTTTAATTTACCCAAATCCCCAATATGCATGCAATGCATCATTTTCATAACGTCAGTTAGATTTGTGTTCCATGTATAAAACTTAACTAAAATAAACAGTTTTTATACATAGGTTATCTAATGTATTATTTCATCCCTATTTCTGAGCCTCCAAATTATTTACACTGCAGCTTGGTTTCCTCCACTGTTTGCCGGACAGTTAATTCCTGAATTTTGAGGCAATCAAGCAGGTGGTCAATGCTAAAGACCTCTGGGATGGTGGAGGCCCAGGAAAGGCAGATTCACATGTGTACATCTCATACTCATCCTTGGATATTAGCTCCACATAGTTCTTTTGTGATAAATATAATAAAATAAAAGTTGATATACACATATACTCATCCCAATACTCTTTGTAATGCTGTTTAGGTCTGTGCATTGTCATTCTTGTCAACAGTCTGACCCGTGGTCTTTATGCATGCACATGCTGGAAGATAACAGATCTTGAGTCTAGGCTAATTATGCTAAAGTGTAAACACTTTGGATGATACGCGTTCCAGAGAGAGAATAAATTTAACCTTGGAGGCCAAGGAAAATCCAGTAAAGTGCTGACAGATGAGCATCCCCTCAACCCTTTGAATATGCCCTTTAACTCTACAGAAGCTTCACTGCAATTATCATATTTAGGGCAGGACACTGAAATTATTTTAAACCCCAATCATTTGAACTATCATTTAATATTCTCGCTTGCATGTTCATGGTTGTAGTAAATTGGAATAATCTGACTTTTAAGTACCTGCTCATGATAGGATTCTTAGATTGAGAAAAGGTGGTACAGTGGAGTGAATGTATGGAATGACAAAAAAGAGTGACTACATTTGTGGATATAGCAAGGGCCTTAGTGTGAAAGTAGTAGCTGAGGCAACTTGCAGGACTGACAATGTGACTGTCAGGTTTGTTTCAGTCACTGTCACAGTCACACAAGTTTTGTCCAGAGAGTATAGTCTTATAAAATACCTTTACTATGGGCTCAGACAGAGAAGAACTTAACCAAAACGTTGGTCCTCCTTTGCCCTTCACAATTGCAACAATTAATCGTGGCATAGATTCCAATGCGGACAAGATAGGTTCTCACAGTTGCTCGGAACAGTCTGCTGTACCAGAGAAGCTCTGGAGGATTAAGATATGTGCAATGTGAAGATCTGGGAGACAATGAATGCTGCCGTGTTCCAGGAACCAGTTAATGTCTGGATGCGCCTTGTGACACTGCGCATTGTCCTTCATTGATTCCTCTCACCAGACAATGTTTTTCTACTGATCAGTGATCCAATTTTTGTACTCTTTTGCCCACTGGACATTTGCCTTCCTGTATCCGTTAGACTGCAATGGCATTTGAACTGCTTAACTGCTCTTATAACCCATTTGTGCAAAGGAACGACCATTTGTGCATTCAGACACATCTGTTGGAGCAGCAACGTTGTATTCAGCTGCAATTCCCTGGACTGTGGACCGCCTTTTTATCAAAATGATTTTTGACATCCTCCTCTGACATTTTTCACCGATGAGTTGTTCACGTGTACAGGATCCAGTTTTGCTTGTTGCTGTTCCTCAATCATGTCACTCAGTATTCTCTTGACAAGAATAGACTCTCAGATGAGAAAACCCCACGAGGCTGTTTTTTAAATACCCATCTAGTCTAGCACTGATAACCACGCTTCTTTTGAAGGCTCTCTGGCCGCATCGTTTTACATTCTAATGTGGATTCACACGCAAACTGAAAACTTGCTCGCTTGATTTTATGCTGCATCTTTGGGGCATATTTCTAATTTCCATACAGGGAAGTTTCAATTGTAAAAAAGGCAGTGTCTCTAATAAACTAGCCACTCAGTGTGTGTCTTCTTAAACTCCAATTTAGAATCCTTAGGGCTGCATAGGACTGTAGCAAAGAATTTAGCTGCTTAGCGATTTGCAGGCGCTTCTGATCAGTAGTTCATAGTAGTTCGTAGTACCATAACTGCTGTAATGAACTGACAACCCTTTTGTGCTAAATGACGTGTACAGTGACAAACCTATTTCGTATATTACAAAAATGTTGAAAATGATTAAACAAAAACTACTGGTATGTGCGATGGTAAGGATATCCTGACATCCTGTCACGAGTAGCCAAAAAGCAGAGACAAACGCAGAAAGCAGGTTAAGTGGCACAGGCTTTATTAACTAGGTTCACTGGTAACAATAAATATCAGGCAGGATCAGCATACAAAAGGAGAGTCCAGAGTTCAAATGCCAAAGAGCAGTCCGATGCACACAGTCTAAAGGAAGAGGTTGAGGAATCCAGGCATGGGGCATGGTCCAGGTAATCTGTGAAATCTGTAAAATAGATGCAGTTTTCAGAAAAGAATCAAATGACCTCTCAAAGGGTGAACGCATATGCAAGGATCAAATGGTCAATGCTGTAATGAGGGAAAGTGAGGATCAGGTGATGAGCATCAGAATTTGAGAATTACAACTGAGAAGGAGATTCAAGCCCCAGACTGAGACCAACATGGGTGTGGCAATTAAGACACGCTTTAGTGGATTTTTAGCTCCTCAGCTGCTTGGAGGAGCTCAAGACAGTTATGTGTAATCACAGTAAAACTGTTGATGTAAGGTTTAAGAGGTCAAAGAACCTATAAAACTCTGGAACTCTCCACAGCGGACATTTCAGGATTAAGGCCTAACAAGTCAAATAAACAAGTCAAATAATTAATTTGTGTTTTCCCTGAGTATGATTTTGAACCATCTCACCAATTGCCCCGTCATTTTAACGATGCCTTTCCTGTTCAGGGATACTGATCAAATACTGCATTTTCTGCATAACTGTATTGCAAAGGCTTGTTTTGTTTTTCTGGTTTATTTAAAGTCGCTTTTAGTATCAATGGCTATTTGATGACAGGTTGCTACAAATGACCATTCACTACAAATAACTAATCAGACATTCACAGATCGGACCAGTTTAGTGTAATCACTTAACCTAATGCATGTCCTTGGACTGTGGGAGGAAACCGGAGCACCCAGAGTAATCCACATGGAGGGCTAACTGCTTCACCGCCACGCCACCAGTTTGTGATTTTAAAACATGTTATGACTTAGCAGTACTGGTTGAAATTAAAAATAATTTGAAAAATATTGGTCTAAGTGGCATGGGCGTTTGCTTTATATGTTTACATATATTTGAGTTTTATCATATGTTAATGATTTAATATCACTACTGGGCAGAAAAGGGTGTGTACCACTTTCTGTTCCAACTTTAGGGTCATGTTATGTTAATATACACAGAAACCTCATACAAATCAAACACAATTTATAAAGTAGAACAGCTTGACAAGGTATTGTAACAGTTTATGAGCTGAACACATGCTGCGTAAATAGACTACAGATGGGGTGTTTTATTGATCATAAGAATGTTTTTTTTTTTGTTTTGTTTAGAGTCATGAACACTCAGAACATGTTAGCACTGATAGAGCAAGGTATCTATTTTAAATCTGAACAGATATTTTGGAACAAGGAAGCCCTGGTAAAAATCCACTGTGCCATAGACAATTCTCAGAAGGAAGACATTATAAAGACACCCACGTATGGCCTGAAATTCTTTCCCCACTCCTAATTTTTCCTGTTTAGATTTTCAGCTTCCCAGATGAAAGCTATCCACTGAACAGAGTAGCTGAATGAACAAACCAAACAATGGCGGCCACTCGTCTCTTTGTACCTACTCTGTAACAATGTGACTAGCACATAGAAATAAATAACGTACTGAGAAATGCTGGGAGAATTCTGTTATATGTCTCTGTGGGAGAAACTTCCACTCCTGAGTCTTAAATGTATTTATATTGTGAAAGGACTGCAAATATAGTCTAAAAAAGTGTGCCCATTAGAAATGGGGTTAAAATAACTTTACACTACAAGTCAATGATTACCTACTCTGCAAGATACCATATTGTACATACAGGATTTCCTAAAAAAATGTATGTTTCCTAAAAGATATGTACTGGGAAGTCCAGGATGATCTATTAGCAATCATTTCTTTGTGACTTAAATTGAATTAATTAAGCCATCTGGTAGAAAGACTTGGTCGAGAAGCTAGAATGTGAATTACCATTCCTGTTATCTAGCTAAAACTGAATAATGAAATCAATAAAGCCTTAATCTTGGAACTTTTCTGACCTCTGGTATTGCTCATCTATTGAGAATCAAATTGGATCAGAACTTTCTCAACTTTCTCAATTTAGACTTTTTCAACCCCAACACTTACATACAGGCTTTTGGTATTCAAGCAAAACTGCATTCATATTTGTTTGGTTTTAGATGGCAGAGGTCAGAATTTTAAGACATTTCCCATAATATCATGTCAATGAGCTTTTTTACTGCTCCTCAAGGGAGATCAAGTATTAGATAATGATTTGTACTGTATTTCCATTGTAGACAGTGTTTACACGAAGGCTTCAGTTTGATTTAAACTACCGTAGTTCCAGGTCAGGTCTTATTTCAGTCTTTAGAAAATGCAGCAAAAATAAAACAGCTGTAGTCTTCATGGTGAATTCTGTCTTAAAGAACAGCAGAAGGCAGCTGCTGACACAGGGCATTAGGCTACTTTGGGAATGAAGTCGATGTGAACAGAGTTGATCGTGACTGTATAAGGGTTTTTGTTAGTATGGACAATGACGTTCTCTTCACACACATGCAGCTCTGGACTTCCTCACACTCCATTTCTCCTCCGTCCTCTATTATGCTTTGACTTTCTTTTGACTGTATGTTTATTGGCACCCGACAGGGCTCTGAAGAAGCTGGAACTGAAGTTTACCTTTTAAAGACAAAGACGGGAGCTAGACGGCTCTTGGGATCTTTTCAGTGCCAAATCCCATTATAGGCACATTAAGTTCAAATGAGCACAGGATGTCTAATGGTGTGGCTATTTTAGTTGTAGCTCCTGCCTTAATTATTTCATAAGTAGGTCTGACCCAAATACATTTTAAACTACATCATCTCAGGAACAGGGAACTTAAGATAAGACAATGATTCCAGGACATTTCATTTAATGAACTGAGCTACAGGGTGGGTTAAAAGCCTGGACATATCTGAATATTCCAGCGAATAGTTTGGTGAGGGGGTATATCTTTAAGGCTATGGCCAGAACATGGCTACCATGTTGAAAGCTGCCATACTGGATCAAGGGCAAGTTTCAATGGGTAGGTGGTCATGTAGCATATCTGAGAAGACAAAATTTGTCTCAAAAAAGATTGTAGCAATCAAATTTTTATTATCTCTTTTGGTTCAAAACTCATCAACACAGACATTTCAAAACTTTTGTTGTATGCCACAGCTAACTGAAGATGGAACGTAGTGATTGTCCAAAGCTGCTACTGATGAAGAAACCTCAACAATGTTTTTGACAGCCTTTGCGAAACATCAGTAATGCAGCAGGCAAAGTGTCCTGTGTCTTTCGACTCACACTGTGTCAAAAGACTCCTTTTTTGACTCACCTTGTATTATAAGAAAACAATGAATAAGCCGAAGATGATGAACCCCACTATGAGTTTATATGTCCTGCACTATTGATGCTATTTTCTAATAGCAGGATAGCTTTGATTTAAGCTTTGTCTCACAATCCCATGGTCTTAACAGATACTTATTGGTGAAAAGGCTTTATATATTATATAGATATTTTTCCTAGTTCTTCACTTTCACACACTTTTGAACAGAGATTTCAATTGTAATGTATCAGATATCTGTGTTTTTGTATTCTACTTGCTAGCAGTTTACATACAGGGTTACCTCAGGGGCAAACTTGGTGTTTTTGAGACCTCAAGAAAATGTTCAACCACCTCGTTTAATCTTTATCTTCTTACTGCAGTCACATTGAACCATCATTTATTGGTTTAAGCAAAACCCTTTATAATATCCTCCATGTTCAATAATCTACAGACTCTCTGCTCAATGGAATGCTAAGCCTTTCAGTATTATGAGACATGGTGCAGCCCATAAAAGTTTTAATCAACTTTCAAGAGTAGAAGCTTATTTCTCCTGAAGAATGGGCAACATTTTTGTAGTTCTTTCAACAAACCACTTGTGGTCAGCAGGGGGCCTGCTGATCGCTGGATCCTTTATGCATTTGAGTGGTTTATGTGGTGGTAAAGTCCACCACTGAGTAGCCTATGAGTTAAAGTTGAACCTTGCTATTTAAACCCTATATTTTATAACCCAAGATAAGGTATGGACTATACAATGGACTTGTAGTCACACAAGGAGAATGAATTCAGTGAAACCCCAACTAATATGCAAATAACATGCTAGAAGGGGCAATCAGAAACTCTACAGTACCACCATAGTATACTGATATATCATATCGTATCTTAAATATAATTGAAAATACACTTTTAACCCAAACCCCAACTTAAAAGGTTGATTACAATAAACCAAATGGTGTCTGTAGGAAGGTTCGTGGTCTCCGACAACTTCTTAAAACATGTCCATTTGGTGTAATGAAATGATTGTTGGGACAGCGCCTCCTGTACACATTCTCCACACCCTGAACACATGAGTGGTCTTAAAATGTTAGGTTTTAAAATTAGCAGTGTTGTATAAAGGTTGGATAATTGTGGCATAATCCATAATTGTGGCATTATCCAATTATTCATTTTCTTTATTCGTTTTCTCTCTCATTCAATTGCTAAAGACTTACAACCCCAAATCCCAAATCAGAAAGAGCTGAGACAGTATGGAAAATGACTATAAAACACAGTGTCTCTTACATTTACATGTCTTTGCAGACTGTATGAACCTGATATATTTCATGTTTTGTCTGGTCAGCTTTATTTCATTTATTAGTAAACATCTATTCCTGCATTTCAAAACATTTCCTGCAACACATTCCAAAAGTTAGGACTGGTTCCAATTAGGGCCAGTAAGCAGGAAAAAATAAACTGTGTCTTTGTCTTTGAGAAGTTATGGGCAAATTTGCCAACAAATGCATGACAAACGTATTGAAATGTTTTAAACATGCTCCTTAAAGAGAGATTGGTATGAATTTGCATATGTCTTTCTCTGCATTGTATACTGTCATTAAACGATTCAAGGAATCTGGAGGATTTTAGTATATAAAGAGCAATGGCTCAAGCATAAGCTAAACATCCATGATCTTCAATCCCTCAGATGTCACTGCATCAAGAACCATCATTCATCAATAGCTGATATAAGGCCATGGGTAAGGGATTACTTTGGCAAAAAACAGTTACTGTACATTCACAAATGCAATTAAATCTTTATCATGAAAGATGAACCATGAAGCAGCATCAACTTCTCTTGGCTCAGAGGCATCTGGAATGGACCATCACTGAAATTAAATGACACTGACCAGAACAAAATAGTTTTAGCTTCATACTGTCTGCAATAAAATAAAAGTTAATGTAAGAGACACTTTTTTAATTTGCATTTTAAAAGTTGAAAGTATTAAATCATTTTGGGGTTTGGGGGCTTTTGGGCTTTTTGTAGTAATTTTTTTATTCCATGTATAGGTGGCCACATGCCAGAATGAAGTGAGAATTTTTCACTAAGGAAATCAATGGAAAAAGCCAATATTCTCAAGTTAAAGAATTTTCTGGAACAAGATGCATTGCGATAGCAGGGTTCAGCCGTACTACAAACAAACTTCTAAAGCCGTTAAAAAGTACCTCACAATTATGACATTAATATTATTTTATAATATAGCCAAGGAAAATGTTTAATTAAGGAAATGTTATGGCATACAGTATGTTACTCAACTATACTAAGCATATTTTCCCACTGAAATTGAGAAATGCGGTGACTCACTGGTAACTCACTGAGAAACTCACTAAAACAGCTGCTGTGAACAGAAGCTCTTGAGCACCTAGTTTGGGTGGGTGTTGCATTTAGGATAGCGCTGAGATGAACTGGTGCGCTGTATAGATAACCAGGTGCATTCTGTTTGACTCTGACCAACTTAAATGGTGGTAAAACAGGATGCATTACTTTATTTATAGGTGGGGCAGAGCTTGAGGAGCAATTAGAATGCCATGTATTCCCTTCAAAATTTATAGTTGCTTATCGTTTCCTTGTTTGATCTTGATTCGGTGATCATGTGAGTCTCGTCTGGTGTGTTGTAATAATGTTATCTAAGAGTGGAGTGAGTAGGTTATCTGAAAAATGTACAGGTCACTTCTGGGTCAGACCAATGGAAGTTCACCGCAGTCCATCACTTGCATAATTGAATTAATGCTCAGACTAATTGGTGATGGTGTGTAAAGGTCATGTGGGTTAGGCTCCCACAGGAAATCCCAGAAGAGAGAGCAGTGAGATGATTTGGAAAGGAAATTAAGCTTTTACCTCTAAGTGTCATGTAATACAGATTTTTTTCTGATTAAGAAGACTTTAATAATCTGGTATTTTAATAATTTATATTGTGCTCAATTTTGCAGTCTCAATTTAATGTCTTAAAAAGGGTCCATCATTTTTCATACACTCTGAACAGTTTCTTTTATTTAATATGTAGTACTTAAACTACATTTGCATTTTTATGAACTTTAAGGTTTCTCCCTAAATCATGTTCTTGTCTTTTCTTATTTCATAACTTGAATAGATACCTGTCCTTTTTCACATTTCACACTTAGCATAGGAACAGAAATGGACAGCCATTGTTTATTTTGTCTTCAATCATCACTTAACTAAAATTATAACATATTTTATTCATCATATTCATGTTGCCTGGATATAAGAGCCAGTACTTCCTGAATACTTCTGTGTCAAGGTGTGTGCTTACAGAACCCTACAATGGCTTGGCACCCTGTACAGGATGTATCTCTGCTTGCATACAGTGAGTTTTGGGATAGACTCTGGACCCACTGAACTCTAAACAGAATAAACAGTGGTGAAAGGGGACAGTGGTGGCTTAGCAGTAAAAGTACCGGACGCTGGTCCAGAGTTCCAAACACATTTTTGGTAAGTGAGCAAGGCCCTTAATTGCTTGGATTGTATGGTGGTATCAATTGTAAGTTGCTCTATATATCAAGGGCATCTGTAAAATATACTTATTTTAGTTAAAATGAGATTAATAAGGACAAAATGGAGAAATATGCAGCACAAAGAAACATCTCAAGATGCAGGTTAAGCTGTTTAAAATGTATCACAATGCATTTACGTTCTCCTGAGGAACTTTAAAAGAAACCCATTTTACAAAGTTGATAAATAAATGAAACATAAATAAGAATTACCATTAAGTCACCTGAGGTATGAAAGCACAATCATTAAACAATTTTAAAGTTGACTGACCGTTTTCATTTCTGAGACATTTTATTTTTCTTCCTTATTTATTTTTTTCTGTGCAGATAGTTTGTCCTAATGTTAAATAGTCATACTAAGCAATTATAGATTACATGTCTGCCATTCCAGCAAGGTGCTAGCTCTCATACAGTGTGTCAGTGCAATCGGATGTAATCATATTATAGACAAATTGTTTTCATCTGTAGTTAAAGCTGTCTTTGTACAACCTTTGACCATTTCATTACATGAAATCATTCAGTAGGTGATGAGGGACTTGGTGCTTTACAGCTAATGGAATAAATTACTTGCAACAGTCTTTCAAACGGTTGTAATGTAGAATTCATTATGCGTGAGACTGATTATCTCCAGACTTGTTCCTGATTAATAAGCAACCTCAGACCAATTTTTGAACTGCACAAGTAGTGCCTCCAATCTATATACGACATATGTATAGGTGGTTCGGTATGGCTTGCGTGTGAAATAAGAAAAAGCCTAATGCCCCATGCTCCAAGTACATCTGCTACATTCTGCATTTTCTGCTCCTACTGCACATATTGAACAAATCTACATCCCATGAGTAGATGGAATAGATATATAGTCCAGATGTTACAGAACTCTATAGCCCCCTCTTTTCTCTTTCTCTCTTCCCTCTTTTCTCTCGTTTTCCCCTTCTGTTTCCCACGGTTGTGCAGTGGTGCTCTGGGCCAGTGTGTGTATCTGGGTGTGGGCGTAAGGAACATGCTGGCCAGTTCTGGGGCTTTATAACAGCTCTCATTTGGGACAGGACTCCAAGCACTACTGCTTGGATTTTGGCCATGAAACAGAGCAAGGCATTCACACATGTGTGGTAGGGAGAGCTAGTCATTTTCATGGATTCCAGGGAATAGCAAGTACTTAACATTGTTGAAATTCACATTGCTATGTTACATCTGTTGCCATGTGAAGAAATATACATTATGAGAGATTACTTCCTTGTAACTGATTTAAATGGAAATAAATGTAAGACCTTGGAGGGAGGAATATAAATCTGCGAAAGTCTTTCACTGGCTGATCCTTTTACCTTGTACTTAATGGTACATACTAAGCTCTAACTCCACGTCACACTTTATTTGTAACTAGGGTACAGGCACGTACATAGTAACATTACATTTACAGCATTTAAAAGACATTTCTTTTATCCAAATCCACTTACAGTTTGACTGAGCACTTAAAAGTTTATAGGTATTACACAAGCAACCAACACTGGCAGCAAAAGATTTGAAGTCCCCAAATTTACAACTGAGTTAAGCAGAGTTCATTGAGTTAAGGGTCTTACACAACCTCCCAACAGTGGCAATCTGACAGTGCATGGGGTTAAACTCAGACTTTCAGTTGATCTAAGCAGTTGAGAACTATGGGTTTTGCGCAAAGGTCCATCGGTGGTAGTTCCAGAAAGCTGCCACTTAAACTTCCCAAAAACGTTCTTTTAGATTGAGATCTGGTGACTTTGGGGGGCATTTAAGTACTTCAAAGTTCAATACAGAGATTCTCTTCTTCATACATTCCTTGTAACAAATAGCTATTTGAGTTCCTGGCCATTCCAAGGAATATTCATCAAGGGAACTGCCACCCGTTGGCCATTCGGAAATGGCTTTTATTGTTAAAACTGCAATTTACAGCTTTGCTTTAGGCTGCAGAGGTTAAAGTTAGGTATATATATATATATATATATATATATAGTATTAATTATACAGTAAAACAGTTACTACAGTAATATTTTGTCAATGGAAATCCTCACAATGACAGACACACAAGCCCGTGTCCTCCCTGGGATTTGACCACCCTGCTGTGAGAAATTCCTTGTGGATTATGTCATGAAAGAAGCAGCCAGGTAAAGTATGACAATGTGATGCTGCTTTCTGGTCACACAGGCTTTAAAGTTACATTTCAGAAAAGGACTACAGGGGAAGACGTCTGAGTGCGAACACTAGCCTGAACTAAGCACAGTAAAAAAGTCAATATAGAAGAGATCAAGGTCATTCAGTTGAAGCAGTGAGCTGATCTGAACAAGGATTAACAATTAATGAGAAAATTAGAAGGTGGTTGAAACAGAAAACTAGTGAGGTGAACAGGGTGAGGCGAGATTTATGTAGAGACCAAAGAACAGCGTGAGATTGAAGGAGCGATTTAGAGAAACAGGAAATTTCTTTGAACTGTAGAGCTCTGAGAATTAGATTGGAACTTGATTGAATATGCTGCATACATGGGGCCTATCAGTAAGTGTGGCTTGACTAATAACCTTTTTCCTCATCACTTACACAAGCCTTCTTTAAGCATTTTATTTATATTTTGAGAGACATTAAGTGCTGTAGAGTAGCCCACTCCCTTCCTTAGTACTTTATCTTCGCAGCTGGCACGCTTGTTCTTCTCATTCTATCCTTCATTTCAGTAGCGTTGGTGGTCTGTCACTCTTACATCTGCTGACCTTAAACCTGCCTTTGTTTCTCTCCCATTACATGTTTTCTGCTGAGATAGACTTAGCGGGCCTTCTGTGCATTGGGGTACCATCACATACAGCCTCGCTCCTCCTGTCAGATTTCAGATTTATGAACTGTGATTTATAGATCCTGTAAATTTTCCCCTGACCTCTGTCTCCCATTTCAAGTGAAAGTTCCCATTTTGACATCACATCTCCTGGTCAAGGTCAAGATTTGAGAGGCTTGGGATCTGGAGCCTCTACCATCTTATGAACTTTTAAACATTCCTATTTACTCCAGCACGTGAATCCCTTATTCAGCTAGGTCACATTATACAGAGATGTCGATAGTAGTTGTTTGGCTGGTACAGTGCTCCTTCTAAGCACTGAGATGATAATAATGATTAGCCAGTCTTACCACTCAAGTGAATTACAGCTTGGCTCCACAACACAAGAACCATTGGATCATGGGAAAGTACGGATTAGTTTCTATTTGAGAGTTTGTTTCTATTTGTGGAATTACGCTTACATATCAGGGGGGGAAGATACAAGCCAAAACAAGCACAACAGACCACAGAAACAGGGGAAGATACAGTGACTGTGTTTGCAACACAGTGCACCAGAGAAGACTTTTCATTTTCTGAAATATCTGCTCACGTTGCTTATATAGTACAATAGTGTGTGTGTGTGTGTGTGGGAGAGAGATGTGCGGGCAGGGTATGAGTGATTGTGCAGACTAGAGGTGCCCCCAAGTTACAGGAGCCTATACTAACTGGTTTCAGTGTGACAACAACATTGGCTTGTACACAAATCTTCCCCATTGTCACTATGTATGAGAGTTGATGTGAATCAGAAACCTTTGCTAATATTTGGCTTTGGGAGCAGAACTAATGTTGATCTTACTGACAGTTACATGCAATTTCAGCACTGGTGTGCAGAATCTGGAGCAAGACAAT
Organism: Parotocinclus haroldoi; assembly: GCA_034779995.1. Classification (NCBI taxonomy): domain Eukaryota; kingdom Metazoa; phylum Chordata; class Actinopteri; order Siluriformes; family Loricariidae; genus Parotocinclus; species Parotocinclus haroldoi. The sequence continues at coordinate 11,115 of JAUZST010027982.1, read as the reverse complement.
GTCATTATGCAGAGTTATGTGGTTATCTGTAGCAAACCATGCATCAGAAGTCAAATGTGTGGCCTGATTTATAGCTTAGCTTATATACCAGTTGGAAGCACATGCATGTGGAAGAACATTTTGTGTGTTTTTTGTTGTTTGTGTGTCTTTATGTTTGCAACCTATCTCTGATTAAATTACAAATTAATATACTGATTTGCATATGAATGTAGTTAGTGGGTGTGGGATGTTGGCCTTGTTCAAAATGATTGCTCGAATGTTAACAAATGCCAAGAAGAAGAAATATTGAATTGACATTCTCTATGTGCTTATTGTTGCAAATGTTAACGGTGTCATAATATGTATGCACAATTGTGTAGTTATTTTGGAATCAGAACTCAGTTGACTTATGAATGAATTTGGAGGATGGGTCCCCTGTTGAGTCTTGGTCCTCCCAAGGTTTCGTCCTACCATTTTTTCATTCAGTTCAGTTCAGGAGTTTTTCTTTCCACTGTCGCCCTAGGCTTGCTCAACTCGGGATTGACCTGTTAAGATGATGTAATATTGTAAAGCTGCTTTGAGAGAATGTTACGTTGTAAAAAGCGTTACATAAATAAAATTGAATTGAATTGAATTGAATTGAGTTTGCATTGCCATTGTGTTCTCTAAGAGCAATGAAAATGCCAGATTACTGGTTCTAGGTTTAGGTTAATTTATATAATTTTTTATTTCACTTACATATTATGAACTGCATGTTCATAACTTTTAATTGTAATGGAGCACATTTAAAAGGAATAGCATTATATACATAGGGGCACACATGATTGGCATCACCTCATACCGCTGTCCCAGGCCCACCCTGAGGAGCTCTGAGAAAAACCCTTTGTTTTGTAAAACTCTATAGAGCGAAATCAAACTTCCAAGGGTACCAGTACCCAATTGGACTTCTGATCTATTGTCAGTAGTCCACACCTGTGGCCATCCAACCACAATGTCTAGACTTACGAAAGTTTTAAGAGCCAAAACACAGCTTTTTAACTTACAAACATAGCCTCAGCAGAGAACATCATATTCATCATATATATACATCATATTCTACTGTTGGTAAGTGTGTCATATCTACCCTTCCATCTGCCGTTTAGATAGAGAAGCCACAAAACCTTTTTATACTGCTCCAGAGTCTAGTGGTGGTGTGCTATACACCATTCCATTTGATGCTTGGCATTGTGCTTGACACAAGGCTTGCATGCAGATGCTGAACCATGGAAACTACTGCCATGAATTTCCTGGGGCAATATTTTGTGCTGATGTTAATGTCGGTTATCGAGGCAGCAGAGCATTGGTGACATTTATGTACTATGCACCTCTAACTTTATGTGGTCTGCCGCTTCATGGCTAAGTTACTGTGGTTAGAAAACTGACCTTTCCAGCTTTACGTGATTATTATTCTTTTAGTCCATGTGAGCACATTAGTTTAATGTAGCAGCAGCCATGTGTTACACATTTCCTTTCGCTGTATAAATGTCCTCCAATTGTTCTGTACTCGCCCACTGTCTCAGGCTCACACGCAAACTCACACTTCCATTCTCTGTTGAACCAAAAATCCTCCCACCCAGCTGTTTGTTGGCATCAACAGTCATTTGTTCTCCCCCCTTTGCTCGTTTCTCATCTTACTTCTTTTCCATTTTATGTTAACATGGGAGTAATTAGAAATTCCAGTGTTCTGCTTCTGTTTTCTTCTTTCTTTCTTGCTTGATATGAGGAGTGATATGAAATGCTAGTCTACAAGAAAGTTATATCAAAATTTGTATAGACAATAATGAGTGAATAGTCTAATAGCTGTCTAAACATTATGGACTATGCAAAACAGCAACATCTTTTGTGGTTCAAAAGTTATAAACACAGACATGTCAAAACTTTTGTTGTTCGTTGTGTCCCGTGTCTTGTGACTCACCTTGTGAAATATAGGAAATAGTGAACAGGGGATCATTTTGGACACAGCCCTTTGAGGTTTAGCTAAAGACAATGCATGCTTGAGAGGTAACTGATACACACTGTCATACACTGAGCCTAGTGTCACACTCCTGACATTTCTCCTGTCGCTCACACAAACAAGTGTTTCTCAGCGGGACAAGAAAATAATAGCTCTGTTTAGTGGACTAAGTAATGTCAATATGCGTATTCATATTCTATGAATATTATTGTATTCAGTATGTTATTTATATACAATGTTGTCTTATATCTCTATATTATTATATTTATTTGATTTAATACAGTGCCTTTTAATATGTTTTCTCCTTTTTTTCTCTGATTTTTATATTTAGCCTCTGACTATTGAAACATTACTATGTATTACTATAAACATTAATTAGATAACTAAGTTTAATTCTTACATATATCATCTAGGCTGCAGTAGGAGGTCAAATGTTTTGAGTCTTGGCACTCCCTAAATTTCTTATACAGTGGCTCGGTGGGTAGCACCTCTGACTTAGAGCAAGAAGGTCCTGGGAGGAATCCCAGGGTGGAGCAGCCTGTGTGGAGTCTGCATGTCCTCCCCCGTGTCTGCGTGGGTTTACTCTGGGTACTCCCGTTTCCTCCCACAGTCCAAAGACATGTGTGTTACGTTAATTGGTGTTTCTAAGAGTGGCCCTTAGTGTGTGACTGTGTGCATGACTACATGTGTGTGCCCTACGATGGATTTGGTTGTTCCTGCCCCTGTGCCCAGAGTTGCCAGGTGGGCACCGGCTGACCCATGACCTCGTGTGGATTAAGCGGAATCCTTTCTACTGCCCCCTCAGGCTTGCTCATTTAGAGCTTTTGGGGCCTAGAAGGTTTTAATGTTTTGAGATAATGCTCCATTGTAAATAGTCGTGTTTATTGACTGACTATGATGTTTTTGGTTTTTTTTAATGCAATTACCGGTAACTTTTATACATTAACTTTTCATTTCTACTTATTACACTGGCAAACCCTTCAGAACTCAGAAGTTTAGCAAATTGCAAAACAGTAATAAATAGAATATTTGTGCATTTCAACATAAACTGCTCACAAAAAGGTATATTTCATTAGGTTTTGTGAGCATTATACATTAATTGTTCAAAGTTGTGTTCTTTTATGTTTTTGCACTTGCATCCTGTATTCAGCCAGATCTTAACATTTGTATTTATTGGCTACTATATCACAGTATTATAGTAGAGCCTTGTGTTTGGACTGAAGCTCAGAACGCATTCAGGTGTAAAGGAATTTGAACTATCGTTCTGTCTTTGTGCGTGACTTCTTGTGCTACACACATGGACGGCACAGCAGATATCACAGACAGATACTTCTGTGTCATGGAGAATGAAATGATTTTACAAAACCGTTATCACCAAAACGTCAGAACATTTTCTCAAAATGCCCCAGATCAAAGAGCCTGATATTCACAGCATAAATTTGTTAGATACGCCTGTTTACTCAGGATGTGGATCTTCCCATGGTTTGTACTATCAGAATGCATGTAATCAGATTTGCATGGTCTACATGATCTAGTTGCAAATCAATATAAACAGTTTAAGCACGTTTGTTGGGACACAAAGAATCATGGCCTGATGTTTGGGCTTTGTCTTTACCTGGGTGCTGTAATGTAGGCATGTGCATGTCTGTCTGCCTGTTGTCAGCAAGGAGAGTCAAAACATCTGTGTCTTTGAAGGATCTTTATGTTTCAGTTTGGGATGGTTCACCACTTGCTGGAACTCACTACTCATCCCACTGAGAAACACTTGTTTGTGTGAGCAAAAGGAGAAATGTCAGGAGTGTGACACTTGGCTCAGTGTATGACAGTGTGTATCAGTTACCTCTCAAGCATGCATTGCTGTGTTTAGCTAAACTTAGTAAGGACCTGGTGTGTAATGTGAACAGCCATATCATGTCATTGAATGGAAAGGACAACAATTAATAATCATAAACTTAGTTTTCAAAAAAGAATAACCACTTCATAGCCTGGTTAGGATATAGCAACCCAACATTAAACCTACCACACGTACACATTTAATAATGGATGACTATCCTTCCATCCATCCATCCATCCATACATTATCTCTTGCTTAATCTACATGGGATCGCGGTGCCCACCTGGCAACTCTGGGCACAAGGGCAGATACAACCCTAGAGGGGCACCAATCAATCATAGGGCGCACACGCACACACACACTAAGGGTCACTTTAGCAACACCAATGAACCTAACACGCCTATCTTTGGACTGTGGGAGGAAACCAAAGTACTCTGAGTAAACCCACGCAGACACATGGAGAACATGAAGACTCCACACAGAAAGGACTCAGGCTGCCTAATGGGTAACTAGTTCATTTTTTTTATCACTTACTGTAGCCAGTAACTAAATGATAATGTATTAACAGGGTAGTTATTTGAAAATAGATATTCATATTCATATATTCATTCAATATTCAGGAAAATAATAGCATTATTGTGTTGTAAAATGTTATGTTTTTTAGAAGAAGTTTTCTAGTGTCAAAGTGGTTCATGTCTAGTTGTTGTTTTACGAATAAGTAACTGCTTTTGGACGCTTTCCAGACCTCCTGGGTAGGACCCCCTGAGTGGCAAAATACTATAATGACTTGGATCACTTACTCCTGCTCAGAGGCATGGCTAAAGTTGGCAAGCGTTCAGCCAGTTCCCACCTGAAGGATTTAGCTGATGTCCTTATCCAAACTGACCTTCAACTGAGCTTAGCGATTAAAGGTTAAAAGACTTCCTCCAGAGCCTATACACAGACGTTTGTTCAAATGGTGAATTAATCTCACAAACATCTGATTAGTAACGCAGAATCTTATTGCATAAATGATAGTCTACCAACTGAATGCAAATACAGTTATGCCTTGATAGTCAACCCCTTCGCAATTCATCAAATTCGGTTATTGACACATCCTGATGAGATAAATTTGTCTTGGCACAAGACAACTTGCAGTTGTATGCGTCAAGATATGTCTCTGCATTTACAGCAGGAACATAGGTCCTATGTTACTTCTATTTTAAATAAGTTTAAATAAGTCACTAAGGGTCCTAAGAAAGTTAGTTATTACAGCCAACCAAAAAGAAAATCTAAAAATCACATGCTTAATTATAAACGTTAACACTTATATCTCATCTTATTTTTGTCTGTGTATATAGGGTGAAATATCCCCTATTTTTTGTGAGCAGTATATAAAGTATATCCCAGTTTAATAAATTTGGTACTCAATGACCAACTTACACAAGAGTCGGTTTTCAGATTTCTATAAAGCACAAGGAGCCTGAATTTTACCCACATTACATTGATCAGTGTGAGCCTTGTAGGTGACGTGACAAATATCAATGCACGTTTCAACCATGTTAAAGTGGGACCCACTGCAAAAAATTGTCTGTTTAATAATTCATTCATTCATTTTTCCATTTTCTTGTCAGCATAACCCTCTGTCAGTGTCGCCAAGCCTAGCAAGAGCTCAAAAACTCACACACTCAAATACTAAGGGCACTTAATCCAAAGACATTCCTAATACGAAGTTCTCTGGACTGTGAGAGTAAACTCACCGACCAAGTTGCTGAGAGACGATGTTGGTACCCAGCGAGCCACTGCACCACCCCTTGTTATTTGAAAACACTTGATGATGTTAACTATTCAGTGGGTATGCTTAGAGCTGTCACAGCTCCAGATACCAAGGTTCAAGTCTTGGCCCTCTTACTCTGGATTTTACATTCTGAAGTCATGTAAGGTCAGTTGGCACGTGACTGAGTGAGTGCATGTGAGTGTTGCTCTATCTAGGGTTGGTTTCCATCCTTCACCTTATGCTATCAGATAGGCTCTGCTCCCCCAGAATCCTGCATTGGATTAAGTATGTATAAAAATGACTAAATTGTTCTTTGGACTACCATTTCAAAAGCAATACATAAGAAGTATTCAAACACATCCCATTCAACAGCTGCACATATTGGGTTTGAGCATATTTCTGTAAGCACTGTCCGAGCTTCTTGTCAAGATTCATTTCACATTTTTATAGCCTACCATGTAGAAGAAAAGTATTTAGGACTCCGGTCAAAAACTTTTATCTGTTTTGAACTATTAGCATAGTTAGTATCATCTCATGTAACGCTGAACGCTGAGTGTGACAAGTTTTACCACAGAGTTGTATCAGTCTCAATTAAGGCTAGAGTATTGAGTCTGGTGAGATGCAAATTTCAGCTTTGCCTGTTGCAGGTTTGGTGGTAGTGATAGCAGGACATTACCTAAGCATGGACACACAAAATGTGCCCAGTGTTCCTATTGTGCAGGCTGTGTCTGGTCAGAAAGAATATAAGCTAAGTTGCTGTAAAATGTGTCATACTCCTGCACTGGCAAAATCAGATAAGATACCTCATAAAAAACAGTTTGGCTTTTGGTAATAGATAAGAAGAGATATAATCAAGTATTTGAGTACACTAACTTAAAATAATAAAAGCAACAATAGCAACAACAATAGGCATGATGGCCGTGTCTGAGGGAAGGGGCTTTCCTTGGACCCGCATCAGCAGTCACTGCCAGCCCTGTGATGGACTGGCATCTCATCCAGACCACACTTCTGCCTGTACCCTGTGCCCCACACCAGGAAAAGTGGGGATTTATCCTGAAAATATGAATACAAATTTCATTTTGAAATATCCCTTAATTTTTGTGAGCAGTATAATTAGTACTAACATGCGTTCTGCCTTTGACCTTTCAAATGATTGAAACTTGTTTATTGCAGTCTAAAGCATGTTCTCACAGAATGTTTCGAAATAAGTTCATAGTATCCATTCCATTATTCCGTTGGGAACATGAGTTTCCCATGATTTTCACACAGGCCTTGGCAATATTCTGCCCCCTATCGGTGTTTGAGGATTGCACTAACACACCTATTTATCGCACAGTCGAGGTAAATAGATGAATGCACCCCAGACTGCATTTACAATCAGAGAGATTACTCTTTAATTGGGATCTTAATAAATCAGTGCTTGGTCTTTCAATTGGTTTTCTTCTTGTTTACACAACGTACATAATGTATTTACAAGTTTTGTCAGTGAGAAAAAATGGAATTGGTCATTCTCTGCTGTTCCCCATGATATTAGTATTATTGTATCAACCAAGCAGAGAAATTTACGGCACCAGTTGTGCTATGTGCTTCTTTATTGTCTCTGCAGTGAATTCAAAACCTCATTTTCCTTTACACAGAGCTGTTCTTTCCCTGGTTTGAACAACAGTTCTGGTCCGAGTGTGTCAGAGGCTTCTGGCAGTTGCAGATGCGGTTTAAAGTGCTTATTTGAGATAACAGTGGATTTGGCTATCACTGACTTTTGTCACTGAAGTGGGCTACTTCAGTTCCATCAAACAGCACAGTGCATTTCCCAGCATATAAATACCTTCCACTCAGGGCAATGCCTGTATTGGTCTAAGCACTCTTGGGGAGTTGGCAAAATATTCATCAAGTAGCAGAGCTTGGGGACTTAACTTTATGCTTATGAACTGATGCAAAATTGACTTGTTTAATTTCTTTTTCATGTTGAAGAAATAATACAAATACACGTATCACAGGAACAAAGTTATGTTAATTAGATTGTCTCTGCGGTACTGTGCAAAACCATCAAATTTGTTGACTTAGCAGTGGTATAATAAGCATATATAATTACTTCTCAGTCTCTAGAATACAACCAGAAAATATAGGAAATTTGTATACATCCGTCCATCCAGCCATTATTTTCCACATACTTCACACGGGGTGGTGGGCCTGTCAGTACCCACACGGCAACTCCGGAGTTACCAGAGTAAACCCAAGCAGTCACGGGGAGGACATGCATAGACTCCACACAGAAAGGACCCAGGCTGCTACACCCTGGGATTGAACACAGGGCCCTCTTGCTGTGAAGCAACGGTGCTACCCACAAAGCCACCATGCTGCCCAATTTGTATACATTATTCGAAAAATGAAACAAAAAAGGTAAAAAGATGAGGGGCAAGAAACTTTTGAGGAGGTCACAGTTATTTTGTTTACAGATTTAATGTGGTAGCCTAGCGGGTAAGGTACTGGACCAAGAAGGTCCAGGGTTCAAATCCCACCTCTGCCAAGTTGCCATAGTTGGGTCCTTGAGCAATTCCCTTAACCCACAAATTGCTTGGATTGTAAGACTATATGAGTTGTAAGTCACTCTGGATAAGGGTGTCTGCTAAATGCTGGAAATGTAAATTTCCTGTATTTTCTGGTTGCATTCTGTAATGAGACTGAGAAATAATAATATATGGTCATTATACTCTTACTAAAACAACAAATTCGATGGTGGCCTAAGACTTTTGAAGAGTACTGTACTGTATGATTTATTGCCTAAGAACTAATTAATGGCTTAGATTTTGTTTTTGTGCTAAGTGCTAAGAGAACAAAAACAAAATCTAAGCCAGTAATGAGTTCTTAGGCAATAAATCATATTTTTCTAATAAGAATTTTTGTCTTACAAGGCACTGAAAGTTGCTTTTGCTAATTTTCAGAAGAATTTCCTCACACAGCACTCTCAGCACTCTCTGTCCAAATTGAAGATACATTTCTGATTGTTTTACCAATTAAAATGGTTATTTAATATTTATTTAAATTAATGTTACTAAGTTAAATGTATACCTTGGTAATTTGTGGAGTTTTTAATCTCATTTTTAATATTCTGCAAACCAACGTATTAATCCTGTCCTGTTCCAATTAAATTTCCAGCATTTAGCAGATGCCCTTATCCAGAGCGACTTACATAGTCTTACAATCCTACAAGCTATTGTGGGTTAAAGGCCTTGCTCAAGGGCCCAACTGTGGCAACTTGACAGAGGTGGGATTTGAACCTTCTGGTCAAGTGTCCAGTACCTTAACCGCTAGGCTACCACAGTCCTTATTCAGAGGCTTCTGGCAGTTGCAGATGCGGTTTAAAATGCTTATTTGAGTGCTAATTCCAGTGCAGTTTGGAGGCAAAGTACATATATGTATGTAGAGTATGTAAGTGGAAGGGAGCTCATGTATTCTTACAAATGGAGGCACTGCAGAAAAAGTTCGAGAACCACTTGACTACCTATTAAATATCCTATTGGTTATAAGATTATGGTTCTCTTCAAAACCTTTAAAGCCTTTCATAATCTCTCTGCATCGCTAATAACTGCAATATCTCTCTTTGCCTCTCCACATTTGCACACCTTTTTGTAGTATTAGATCATTCTCCTCCATTAATCTCTTTTTATTGTACAGTGTAACTCGAGTGTCTTGAAAGGTGCTTATAAATAAATAAATAAATAATGAATCATGCAGTGATAATTATTATTGCATCTACGTCACGACTGCAATGACTTGGATTTAAGATGTGAATGGCCAGTGGTGCCAATCAGAATGAGTGGGTGTCCAATGCAGTGGATGTGTCAGAGGGAAGAGGATCAACTGCTACAACAGCGACATCTATTGGCCCATCTGGTGGTAGGAGTTGTGGTGATGCTTGTGCTGATTTATTTATTTGGAAGTGATTTACAATTTGAAACCATGTATGTTTATTTAAAACATATTGCAATGGACATACACTTGGCATGCAATGTATCCATAGGTGGCTGCATGGATACAATTTAAATGCAAAACTGCCATCTAGTGCTCATGTGTAGAAGCACAGACAGATAATTGCATTAATGCTATATTGGTGTTAGTACAAGGCAATTATTTGTAACAACATGTTGTTGAATGCAGTAACTTTTGTGGTGTTGTAAGTGTTTTTCTCAAATTTGGATATAGCCATTTAATTTAATATAATCCATCACATTTTCTTTTCATTTTGATTTTACGGGTGTGCACCATTTAACGACTGCATTACATTCTGTGAATCTGGTCATTGACTGAAATGGATGTTGACCAGACAACAAAATACCATAGTCCCATAGTCTTTTTATGCTACTGTAATTTATATATAGTTTGTAATATCACAACAAAATTATGTGAAACAATACCTAAATACATGAAAAATATCGATCTGTTATACACATGCTGTACTTTTTTAAGGAAAAAGGAAAAAAATGCAGTAACATGACAGCTGAAAAACACAAAGATCAGTCCGATGAAACAAAGACTGCACGAGTAAATTTGGACCAGTTTATATAGTTGTAGGTTAGAGAGTATACAAGTAGTGGCTGAGTACTGCTTAGCAGTAGCAGAAAGTAGCAGAAAGTCATACACTCAAACAAGTGCGTCTTGCACAAAAAGTCTCTAAAACACATTTAGAACTGTCTTTAGTTGAAAAATAAGCTAACAAGCAAGAGTTATTCCCTCTAATGATTTGTCAGAACTGTTAAGACCTCGGTCGTTAAAGTAAATGTACAATCTAATGGTCGTTAAATGTTGCGTACCTGTAATACGTTTGTGGTTGCACATTATACAATTTACCATTGACATATGTTCAGCATGTTAAAATAAAAAAGTAATGGAAGGTGTTCGTCTCAATTACAGGGGTCTCCAGGTCCTCTAGGCCCACAGGGCCCAACAGGGCCTCCAGGGCGGCCGGGTGACTTTGGTCTGCAAGGAGTTAAAGGTGTGAGAGGTGACCCAGGTGTGCCAGGTCTTATAGGCCTGAAAGGGGCTCAGGTATGTAACTTAGTTTGTCTTTCTTAGTTTGAAGCTTAGTTTGTCTTCAAATGTAAATGCTGTAAATTCGAGATGTATTACATGTGCAGTCAACTTACAAACATGCAGTTTCTTGCTAGCAAAGTCTCAGTTATATTTGTTTTCTGTAGGGAATGATAGGAAGTCCAGGATTTCCGGGAGCAGATGGTATTCCGGTGAGTTTTCTTTGTATTGGAAAACAATGTTATGTGTTTGTAGTTGAAGTGCATACACTGAAGAGACAAGGCACTATGACCACACACAGATGAATAGAATAATCATCTCATTAAAGTAGACACACACACATGCTAAAGTGAGGGATATACAGTATTAGACAAAAAAAGCAAGTTACAGGAGGAATATGTTTGGTAATATGTTTGTTTTGGTAAAATTTCTTGCGGACAATAATTGAGGGGGAAGTTGTGCTACCAAAAGAACTGTTGCATTAAATGTGTATAAGGTTTTACTATAGTCAACAAATAATATATA